>APFE031456707.1:80097-94018 GCA_000404065.3 Pinus taeda
GACTACTAGCTTGATTTTTCATTATGTTCCTTTCAATGTCACAATACATATTTATACATGCCGAAGCATCCAATACCATGGACTGAAAAACCATCGCGTCCAAAACCATGGACTGAAAACCATAGGTAGGTTCGTCCAACCTAATATAGGGTCCAAAAAATATTTTCCCGGGGCGCTACCCCTGACCTCGTAGAGGGGGGCTACCCGCGCCCCTCAACCCCCCCATACAGGGGGGGCTGCCGCCCCCCCCTTGTGACCCCCCGCTGCGCAATCGGCGCAACGAAGGGGGGCCTCTGCCCCCCCCTCTAACCCCCTAGTTCACTATGTACATTAGTCGTGGAAAGAATATAATACAGCCCAACAGGGTCTCCACTCAAAATTAGAGCTCTATATAAATAGACAAGCATGTGAGAGGAAAAATCAACATAGCAAACTCAATTGAATCTTTTCTAGTGGAAGAGAAATTCAACTAAGGAGAAATATGTTCATCTTCATCTTTCTTCATCATCATTTGTTCTCTCACTGATGCCACACATTTGAATCTATTTGACCATCTTCTTGAAGGTTGTGCGTGTGATATGTTAATTAAGTTTGACCGTAGCAAGTTTGTCGAGTTTGACTGCAAGAAGACTACGCGTGCACAGGTTTGACTAGCTATAATTTCATTGTAGACTACTAACTACAACACTGCACCTGCAGATTGTTGACCACAGAATTTGACCAGGGTTGAAGTTTGACTATAGGGTTGTTTGACTAGGTCATTGACTAGCATTGGCTTATGATTTTTTACTCATTTGACCAACAACTTTTTGACCAAGGTTGACTAGTATTTTGACTTGTATATTGGCACAATTTTCTAGACAAATTGCTAATTGTAAACCTTGTTGAAAAAAATTATCCTTAAAAAAAGATTGTTGGGTGTTCTCCCAAGGTTGGGTTTCCTAGGTGAAAACTTTTGTGTCTATTGTGCATGGTTGTCTTTTATAGTCTTTATTATTTCTGTTGCACTTACTATTGATGTTTTCTAGATATAATTATTCAATAATAGCAGTGGCATAAAAAAATTGTTTAAAAATTATTAGAAAATAATTATTAGGCAGAAAACAATATTCTAATGCACTTTCTATAGAATTTCAACATATTCAATGCTCCTAACTTATATGGAAGGAAAATCATGAAAACGTGTGTTTATGTTTTTATATTCTAACATATGAGTAGCTTGTTATATAAGGAAGGATTTAGAATAGCTTGTTATATAAGGAAGGATATGGTATTAGATTTGAAAACATTTGTGAAAATTTTAAAAACTATATATTGTAATGAATTTATTTTCTTGTATTTTTAATTGCTATGAGAGATCAATTATGAGCATATGTTTGTTTGTTTTCTTTTTTACAATATCCATAAATGGGGATACTTTTTAATTAGATCATTATTTTGGATAAATAAAATGAGTACGGTGAAAGGTCAATTATGAAAAAGTTTTCATAATTCTTGCATTTCATAATATCACACATGAATGAGGGAATTATTATAGGAACACCAAAATCATGAATGAGGGAATTATTATAGGAACACCAAAATTTGGAGCCACTGTGATAGTTTAGAAGGTTCATCTTTTTATTCTTTTCATTGTTTAGCTTTCGATAATTTATTATTAGAAACATTTATTAAATATAATAGGAGTATAAGATGATTGAATATAGTGTCTTTTCTCAAGCTAACAATATTAACCAAGATAAATCAACTCTAAAAAATATTTTGTCATTTTCTATTATTAACAATGAAAATAAGATGTTGTAATTCAAGTTAAACGAAGCAAAATGTATGAATCACAATGCTTATTGTGAGACCAAATTTCCAAAGCAATAAAATTTGAGGGCTTATGAGACATCAATTCTTAGTTGGTTCTAGCCAATTATGATATTTAATAAGAGTGAACCTTAACCTAAATGATACTATGCAAGCAGTTATGGAACTATATGGAGGAATTTAACACTAACATTTTATGTTGCAAGCTCACTTTGAAAGGTTGGAAAGACTACTGAACTAGGTTTGAAGAAACATGTATAAATAATAATTCACGAATAAGGCTTCCTTAAATGAATTAACATTTCATTTGAACTGGTTTTTAAGAAAATGAAATAAACATTACTCTAACCAATAGTTTTGGGAAAGTGGGAAGAAAGTGCTCACGATCGATGGATGGGTAGTTTTATTTTTATATTATATGTTTTTTAATTTCAATTTAATATCATTTCACCTTTTTGTAAGATAACATATTCTAGTATATTTAATTGTTATGTATTTTAAAATATTAAAGTTTAAGTATAAATGTTTTATATGTATATGTATCTATTTAGATGTTGATTCCAAATTTACATTTTATTTTTATCTCATATATGTGTTTGTGAGAGACATAAAGAGAGAAAAAGAAAGGTTGTCTTCGTTATATTAAGAGAAAGAGAAATTTTGCATGGGAGAATAAGAATTCAATTTCTCATGTCTTTTAATGCATACAAAAAGATGTGGTAATATTGAATATTTTAATTTATTTTGGTAGGATCGATCAAAGTATAAGCCATTTTGAATGTTTTAATGGCCAATTCACTAAAATAGATTTGGAATTAGAATGATCACAATGACTTTATACTCAATTGTATCAACATATTTTGGTATGTTTAACAAGCTAAAAGGATTATTTGTATTCTTCAATTATAATTACATGTGAAATATATCATATTAGGAAGTCATACATAATGGAGCATAAGTATTTACCTTAAAATCTCACATGAGAAAATCAACATACAAAGAAAGACTAAGGGAAGTTATAACTTCCTATATCTATGAACCTATGAGAAACTATGGCATTTTATATCCCTATACAATATGCTTATATCTCTTTGAGATGTTAGCACCTCCTCCACACTCTTTCTCATACTATGGAAGAACTAGTGGCGTGTGAAAAACGTAAAAAACTTTTCCTTATTCTTTTAGGTTTTGACAATAAGATTTAAGGTTATTTTAAGGATGAAAAATGCTTTCAGAAACTTGATGATCGTTTTAGAAGTTTCTAGTGGGATCCCCCATGTTATGGTACCACCAAATCTACATACGAGAAAATGTTGTACCATTGCATTGTTAGAGCCATAATTAATTACATATGAATATAGTTTTACATTCATTATAACAGGATGGGAGGGTATCAATGAGAAGAATAATTTCAAATTTTGATGAGGAAATGCTATCACAACTCTCATATGGCATCATGCCGTTAAAAAGATATTTAGGGGCTTGAGAATGTGCAGAAGTTGGTGATATCAATTTGAAAAAATAAAAATTATCTTTATGATATCACAAATGTTGATATCTCCAATTTAGAAAACTAATAAACTCACAAGGTACTCGTGTAAATACATTTTGGAGCATACCTCCTCATTTTGGAGGCTTTTAGTCTCCAGAAACTTTAGTTTAGGAGGAGTTGAGGAAACAATTTCTTAGCTTCCTCATTGGAGTACCATTTTGACTTTTGTTGATAGTTGACCTTGGAACCCCTCCTACCAAATTTCTTGTTGATTTATTTAGGTCATTCTAATATTCTTTTGTAGAATCGCATCCTCTAGTATTTCTACCTATCAATTTGGTGCCAAATATTTAATCAATGGTCAAGCTTGACCCTCCTCATCCTCATTGAGCATGATGGTTCATATAGTTTTAGGTTCCCTAAATTTACTATCAAGTAAATGCACATATAAGGTGAATCACTGAGTTTCTAAACATTATTTCCTACCTTCTCCAATATTTCAAAAAGTTCCATATCTGAGGGTTTTAATTTTTTTCCCTAGTTCATGTAACCTTTTTGTATTAAGCTGTAACCAAATTACTCTATCTCATATTTGGAGGTGTAACCAAATTACTCTATCTCTAGACAAATTTAGTTGTTATTCATCTTGGAGTTGATAGTAAAATAAATTTAATTTATTAAAGGAATAAGGAACATTGTAGAGGCATTCGAGTCATGAAGTAAATGAGCTTTAATTTATTTTCCAAAACCAATGTTGAAAGGTATCTATATTATGAATACTTTATGGTTATTTATTTAGACATTTGTATATAGGGTATTATTCCATTGGAATGTTGAAGTTGCTATATAAAAAATATGTTTCCTAAGTATTATATGTTTTAGAGTTTTTGGTTGGAATCCTACGGAATAGTTTTTGGTGGAATCATGATTTTTGTTGTTTAAAATGTGTTTTTGATTGCAGATATGGATTGAGCGCCCTAAAAAACCCTTGGGGCACTCTTAATGTAGAGAGTTCACAAGTCAAACTTGTGAATCCAACAAATCCCTCTCGTATTTTAATCAAATTCAAGTAGAAAATATGCCTGGAAAAACTCCAAAATGTATAATAGATAGACTAGGACTATAAAGAAAGGCATAATATAACTTATAGATGAAATAAGCTTTTTCAATAGAATCTAGTAATACAATTTCAAACAAGATTGTGATTTTTTGTTGCTTAAAATATTTTTTGAATGCACAAATATTCAAAAAAAAACCCTTGGGGCACTCAAATTCTACATATTGAACAACTTAAACTCAAGTTGTTTTAAATCTCCACCCCAATTTGCTTAAAATTAAAAAAAAATGGCCAAAAAACTTTGTTTTCTCTATAATTTAGACTACACTACACCATAAAATAAATGCCTAAAAATATGTATGTGAAAAGCTTTTCAATAAAATAGAAACAATTTATGTGAAAAGCTTTTCAATAAAATAGAAACAATTTGGAACTAATTTTCAATAAATAATTATTAATATATATTATTATATATGATAGTTATTAATTAATTTAAAAAAATTAAAAGGCCATTAACTTCTAAAATCCAAATATTTATTTTATTAAATTTAAATAATATTAAAACTATTAATCAAAATAATATTGGAACTTTATAATGTTATCACTTTTTATTTTATTGATTTAACCATTTGAGACTACTTTAAATAAACCAAAATAATTAAATTCAGGGTTTTGTGATCCATATCTTTATGTGTTCATAAAATCTTTCCAAGATAATCATATTAGAGAAAGTTCTGTGGATCCAATTAACCATTCAGTTTGGTTCTTCGTCAAGAGGAGATGGAGAATCATAATATGAAATTATGTGTTAACTTTTTATATTCAAACCATTCAATTTGACTCATCATTCATCGTCAAGACAAGATAGAGAATCATAATATTAAATCATGTATTAATTTTTTTATATATAATTAGATGAATGTAATTTTAATTAAAATATTTTATATAAAAATTTATTAGTTTAAAATTGGCAGGTTACTCTTAACCTAAATCGAAGTGCAATGATGTCGAATGTTGTAACTTGTTACACTGAACCTAGTCATAAAATTCTGTAAAAATAATATTATTTTAATAATACACATAACATTATATAGAGAGAGTACGTACTACAAACTCTGGAGATTCATTTATTGAATTTTCTATATTGTTCCATCATCGTGTTGGGGTGCAATCGATATGCCTAGTTCATGAATTTTCACGCAATTCCTTAAATGGAATCAGAAAGTCATATATCTTTACCAATGAAAAGCCTTTTCTTCGGCTCCACATCACCATTAAAGGATCATATGTGTTTTTCTTCATTCTGGTATTTCATCTGACCAGCATTACTCTGAGTTCTACCATTTCTGGTAAAAATTCTTGTGACGAGCATTACCGCTGAGTTACTGGAACAAAAAATGGATATCGAAGTAACTTGGTTTAAATTGATCTTGACTTACGTTGGTGCCGAGATAAAGATTTTAAATCAACTTATGTTAAGTGGATACTGAAATGACTTATGTGAGTAGCTTGACTGAGAATTTAAATTATGATCGAGTACAACTTAGGTTTTCTGAACTTTAGCTTTCTGTGAGTTGAAAAGTTGATTCGACTTGCCCTAGTGAGATCATTCAGACGAAAATATTGAGGTTCCCCGCTAATTCCCAATCTCTGTAAAACGTCTTGGATCTCGCTTGCTTCTTTCTTCTCTGTAAAACGTCTTGGATCTCGCTTGCTTCTTTCTTCTTCTGTATCCGATGGCGGACCGAACCGGGGATATCACATGCATCGCCTCTTCTTCGTCTTCATCCACCAACACTGGCCAGGTTTATGACATTTTTTTGAACCACCGCGGTCCCGACACAAAGAAAGGCCTCGCCAGCCATATCTACCATCAGCTTATTGTACGTGGGTTAAGAGTATTTTTGGACCAGCCTGAATTGCGTATCGGAGAGGACATCCCTTCTCAAATCAAAGAGGCTATTCGAACCACCTCAGTGCATGTTGCAATATTTTCTCCAAACTATGCCCAATCAAGATGGTGTCTTGAGGAGCTCGCACTAATGGTGGAATCTGGATCGACAATTATTCCGGTCTTCCATAATGTCAATCCTTCAGAACTTCGGTATGCTCGAGACCTGCAGACGCTCGAAACGAAGAGAACATTCAAAGGGAAGCCACAATTTGACTCTATCACTCTGGAAAAATGGAGGAATGTTCTCTATGTTGTCTCAAATCACAATCAGAATGTGGTTCACATTCAGAACAATTTTACTACATTTGGTTTTGTTATCTCAACTGAATCAAAAAAAGATTGCAGGCTTTTAGTACATAAGAAGAAGACAAAACGTGGTGCTTCCTCTTAGCAGCTTGGGATGGTCGTTCATAGGAGAAAAATTGGAGTTCATTTGCTCTGGTTATTCCTCATGCCATGAGAATTTCATGGACAAGCGCCGAAAACTGTATGTTAATCTCTAGTGCTCCTCATCTATGAATCATGTAATGTATTTCATGAAGAAAAAAAATGTGCCAAGATGATGAAGTATTTGGTATTGGTGGATATAATAATCTTTTTGTAGGGTTGCTGCCTCTTTTTCTTGGAATGCAATGGTTTCCAAATTGATTAAGTTGACATATTCTATATGGTTTATGTAAATAGTCATTATTCTATATTGTATATGTTTTATGTAAATAGTCTGAATACCTCAAATGGAAGCCCAAACTGAAACTCTCAGCCTACAATGTGTCTCATAATAGATGATATACCTATGTCAAAAAGACACTTTCTAGTCCATAAATACTGCATTGAACTAAAAGTTGGTCCATGCAAGCTCGAAATTTTAGAATTCCTTTTGTTTGGAGCACTGTTTTTCATTAATAATGTTTTTTTGCCCTATGGACAAGGATTGATGCATGTTTAGCAATTAAATCCCTCCAGATTGAAGAAATTCGTAAGAAAAATCAGCGTTTGAAGTTTATCAATTGAAAGATTAACTTAGATCAATTGGAGATATCATTGATGATGCAGAACCTGTTACAATGACTTTTTCTTTTTTTATGAGATTCATTCAGATAAGGCATTTTTGTATGAGTTGATTTGCAAAAGTTTAATCAACTTTGGATTGATTGTGTCTAAGAGGAAGCCAAATTGTTGTCCAAGAACAACTTGCAGAGACCATAGGATGAAAAAGCTCAAGCCCTTGTACCAGAAATTTTCAACATTTCTCAGTCAACCGAAATTTCGTCAAACTGTTCGCTTGGGAGGAAGTTCTGGTAATTTCGTTAATCAATGAATAAAGAGTGGAGATCTAGCCAATGCTAATTTTTCTATGGGAATGATCACCTGTTAAATAAGAAAAATTTCTACGATGTGATGAATTTTCTGAAATCTTGATAAATTTCAAAGACTGATTTTTCTTACGATTTTCTTCAATCCGGAGATATTTAATTGTTGAACACGCATCAATGTCTCATAAGCCCTCAAATTTTATTGGTTTGAAAAATTTGTCTGACAATAAACATTGTGATTCATACATTTTGCTTCCTTTGACTTGAATTACATGTTATTCACATGGTCAAAAATAGAAAGATGACCCAAAAAAAGACACTATATTCAATCATCATATACTCATATTATATTTAATAAATGTTTTTAATAATAAATTATCGAAAACTAATACAACACGAAAAGAATAAAAAAATGAACCTTCTAAACTATCACATTGGCTCAAAATTTTGGTGTTCCTAAAATAATTTCCTCATTCATGTGTGATATTATGAAATGTAAGAATTGAAGAAAAAATTTTCATAACTGACTTTTCACCTTACTCATATCTTTTTATCCAAAATAATTATCTAATTAAGAAATATCCCTATTTATGTATAATGTTAATAAAAAATATATTTTCATAATTCATCTTAATTAAAATTACAAGAAAATGATTTGATTAGAATATATAGTTTTTAAAATTTTCACATATGTTTCCAATGCTAATACCATAACCTTCCTTATATAAAATAAAAACTCTTCATATGTTAGAAGGCAAAAATCTAAAAACATGTTTTCATGATTTTCCTTCCATATAAGTTAGGAAGGTTTAAAAAACACATTGAATATGTTGAAATTCTAGTAATAATTACTTTCTAGTGATTTTTAGAAATTATTTTTATGTCATTGCTATTATTGAATAATTATACCTAGAAAATCTCAACCTTAAGTGCAATCAAAACAATAAAGATCATATAAAGACAACCATGCACAATAAACACACATTTTTCACCTGGGAAACCCAACCTTAGGAAAACACCCAACAATCTTTTCTTAAGGAGATTATTTTTCAACAAGGCTTACAATCTATAGTTTGTCTAGAAAATTGTGCCAATATACAAGTCAAAATACCAGTCAAACTTGGTCAAAAAATTGTTGTTCAAACTAGTCAAAAATCACAAGCCAATGTTAGTCAATGACCTGGTCAAACTACCCTATAGTCAAACTTTAGCCCTGGTCGAATTTTGTGGTCAACAATCTACACGTGTAGTGTTGTAGTCAACAGTTTACGATGAAATTATAGCTAGTTAAACCCATGCACATGTAGCCTTCTTGTATACAACTTTTAGTCAAACTGCAGTCAAACTCGAAAAACTTGCTTCCGTCAAACTCAATCAACATATCACATGTACAAACTTCAAGAAGATGGTCAACCAGTTTGACATGTGTAGCCTCAATAAGAGAAGAAATGATGATGAAGAAATATGAATATGAACATATTTCTCCTTAGTTGAATTTCTCCTCCACTAGAAACGATTCAATTGAACTTGCTATGTTGATTTTTCCTCTCACATGCTTATTTATATAGAGCTCTAATGTTGAGTGGATACACATCAAGTTGGATTCTCATCACAAGAATCCTCTTCACTAATGGAGCCTACATCATAATTGAACATTAGAATAGAATTGTTTACCCCGTTGTTGATTGCAAAATCCCGATCAATAAACAATTCAATACCACTCTACAAAAAATAGATTACTCCATCCCGGAGCACAATGTAAGTATGATAGGTCAATATCCCCTAGTAAAATCATCATGACTCCATGAAAGAAGGATTTCCCCAAGGGCTATTCACCCCAAGCCAAATCAGTATGGCCCATGGGTGAATGTATCATTCTCCCCTAGTCAAATTAGGATGACCCCATGGGAGAATGTTTTCCTATTGATACAAAAACATCAACATTCCCTCTCAATGAGCGAGACATTTTGCATCTCACCAAGCTTGTCTATGAAGTATACAAACTTCCCCCTAGATATATGCTTCGTGAGAATTTATGTAATCTACTGATTTGTGGATATGTACTACAACTTCATTATTCTCTTTTTCACCATGTCTCAGATGAAGTGCTATTTGATCTCAATGTGCTTCAATCTATCATTAAATACTGGATTATTTGAAATCTTGACAAAAATTTGAATATCACAATATATCAAGGTCATCTCTAGCACCTAATCAAAATTCCATATAGCTCAAGAACCTCTGTGGTCATCTTCTCTCCCTGAAAGCACCATGGGGATTTGAAAGCCTCTTTGCATCCTGCAACATGTCACAAACCCATGCCAACCTCTTCCTAGTCACTGCAACATCTCCAAGCGAGTCCATTGGCTCTAATGGATCTATTGACTCCTCTTGATATTCTGAGAAATAAAGAACACAAATAGAGGGATATGTACTTGCATAAATTAGAGCCTCCGGCTCCTCATTATCAATCTCCATATTATACTTTATAGACCCCTAAAGGTGACCTCCTCATCAAAAGTAGCATCCCAACTAACCTCAATTTGACATTGTCCTTGAATGTATATCCCGTGGATCTTGAAAGTCTCATTATATCCCAATAAAGCATCCTTCTTACTGAGATATTCTAACTTCTTCCTCTTCTCCTTGGGCACGTGGATGCATATTGGAAAACCAAAGATCTTCAAATGATTAACATCTAGCTTCACTCCTATGAATGCCTCCTCAACAGTCTTGTCCTCCAATATCTGGTGAGGACTCTTGTTCTGAACATAAACTGTCATGTTGGATGCCTCTTCCCATAAGAACATGGGTAAATCTTGATCATGAATCATCACCTTGAAAACCGCCACAATGGACCTATTATTCCTCTTTGCAATGCCATTTTGTTAAGGGTTGTAAAGAAATATCCATGCCCTCTTGATCCCTCCCTATTTGCAGAAATAACTGAAGTCCTTAGAAGTATACTCTCCTCCATTATTTGACCTCAAAACCTTCATCTTATTCCCTATCAAGTTATCCACTTGAGCCCTAAACTTTTGGAACCTGCTAAATACCTCATCCTTGGTCTTCATGAACTAGGTCCATGTCTTTCAAGATAAATCATTAATGAATGTCACATAGTACAAGAAACCACCCAAAGATGATACTATCATTTATCCACATACATATGAATGTACTAGATCCAATATCCCCTGGGATCTAATATCATTACTTAGAAAATATACCTTGGAATTCTTTCGAAGTGCACAACCCTTGCAAACACCCTCATCCGCTAACTGGAGCTCTGGAAGACTCGTAACCATCCTACTTGATGTTGAAATATAGGGTAGGTTATCCTTCAAACTTGATACAAACAATACATCTCTCATGTGTAGAAAATATCGGGACTCTAGCTGAAACAATGATGTCCCAACTCCTCTCATTGCATGCTTGGCATTATCTCCAAGTTCCAATTGAAATGTTGAATCCTTCTCCATCAAATCTAGAGAGAATCTTGTGAACCTACTATGTGACTAGAAACACCACTTTCCACCAACAAAATATCACTATTGTCGGTAATACTACTTGTGAGAGCGTAGACAAAGAAATACTCCTAAAATTCGTTTGTAATTTCATCAAGTTTAGATTCCTTTGTCTTCTTCTGTGGTAGATGCTCATCATCATCATCATTAAAATTGGTTGTTGATGCATGTTTATTTCCCTTCCTTTTCTTTTGAGGAAATTATGAAGCATGGTGACGAAATGTATGACACTTGAAGCACCTGATCTTTGAAAGATCCTTCTTCTTCTATTATGAAACTAGAGCTAATCTTCCACATGTATTATTCTTATCAAAGTTTCATCTTCCTTTTTCTTTCCTTACATGAGGTGCAAGGGCTTGAGTTTTTTCATCATGAGGTCTCTGCAAGTTGTTCTTGGACAATAATTTGGCTTCCTCTTAGACACAATCAGTCCAAAGTTGATAAAACTTTCACAATAAACTCATGCAAAAATTCCTTATACAAATGAATCACTCACGAAGAAGGAAATCCATTAAGAGTCATCTTAACATTTTCTGCATCATCAATGGTATCTCAAATTTATCTAAACTGATCTCTCATCTGGGAGACTCTCATGAGATAAGTGACAACTGAATCTAATCTAGACATCATGATACAACAAAATTGATGCCTCAAGGCCAATTTCCTATAGTGTTCTTTGTCTTGAACAATCCCATCAAGACATTAAACATTTCTTTTAACAATATTTAACTCAGCGACATGTGGAATCAAGTGGTCCTTGATGTAATCTATCAAGATCCTCTTAGGATTTGATTCATTCTTCTTATGCTTGGCTTTCTCCTCAACATATGCTAATTCTAAGATAATTTCCTTCACATAATTTTGAATATCATTTTCTTCTAAGACAAGGACTATATTGGTCTTCCAAGATCTAAACTTTATACCACCATCCAAAATGTCCTCTACTCTGAGACTGGGCACCATCTTGACAAGAGAACTAAAACATGTACAAGATGTCTAGAAACTAGAATATGTGGTTGATCAATGGTTGATCAATCTCTAATTCCATGTTGAAATTACATGGAAAGTGAAATAGAATACAATTTTATGCTTGATAATTACTTCCTAATGATTTTCTTGATAATAAATACGCCTCTAAGCCTCATTGTAACATATTTCATAGGCATGTAGCCGCCACATCTCTTCTCAGAGATAAGCTACCATCGCCCGAGCTTGTTTATTTCCATTTTTGTTTGTAAGCATATTTCAATATTTTATATTAATGAAATGAAGTATTATTTCTATTGCATCTTTGTATTTATGGTTATATTTGTAATTTATTGCGTTCATGTTTAAGTGTAGATCATTAATGTTACAAAAATAGTTACATTAATTGTTGAAGTGGGTTGACGGGGTTGACAATGGTTGTCCTAGGTTGACCATGATTGACATGATTACTATCAGGGGTTAAATTTGATGGGTGACCCTACCTGTCAAGGAATTTTTTTATGACGTTTTTATTTTTACACTACCCATCATATGACTTTTAAAATTTATTTGTACAAGTTTTATCTAATTTCAAATTGTACAATAAAAGAATAATAGTTGTGAAATAATTTTCAAACCAAAAACATAACGTGCATGATTTCTCGGTTGGATACAACGACCCTTTTGGTGGCTCGCCCAACAACCGACTTTGCAGACGAGAAGTTGTGTTCAACCTCATTTCGGACAAAACCCAACAGTCTAATGCTATTTACTGCACAAACCGTTGTTGAAAGTCCAGTCCAACTTTTTACAGCAAATACAAAACAAAGCTCAATTTTTTACATAACCCACTACCCAGAATTCAGCTGGTTTAATATCCCACTAAAGACAAATAGATTCAATGCATCAAGCTCTACTGAAATTTCAAATATGGCATCGATAAACATCTAAATGGCAGTCTGGCAATGGCATGAATAATTATCCAAAGCATAGTGATAAATCCTTTTCTCTGATCTTTCTATATGCAACTAAGAAAATACTTGACATTTTGCAGAGCATAAAGCATTTCGGTCATCAAGTGTTCCTCAACATCCAACACCACCATAGGAAAGAGATAACTGAAAGGACATTAGAATCACAAAATACATCATGAATCACTTCAAGAAATTACAAGAAATTACTAGCTATAACAGTGTAGTTTTTATTTGTACAGAGAGGGAGGGATTTCAAAAACCTGGCAACGCAATCTCTCGCGGGTTAGTAGATCCAGAGTAAAGATGGATCTATTCTGGTTTAATTCCCCCATTTAAATAGGCTACATTCCAAGTGAATACCATGGGTCAATACCATGTGCCATTTTGGTGAATACCATGGGTCAATACCATGTGCCATTTTTATTTTTATTAATACTAATATTAGGGTTAATAATGTTTTTTGCATGGTATTAAAAAAAAATATTTGTTTACCATAACTCTCATTTATTTATATTTTTATTAATCTACCATATCATTCATAAATACAAGGTGACTTATGGAGTAAATATAAAAAAATGTTTTATTTGTTTACCATACCTCTCGCTTATTTATATTTTTATTAATTTACCATACTTCTTTTACAAATATGGTATTTGGCCCATAGGATTCACATTTACCATACCTTTTGAGTAAGTATAAAAAGACGTTTTATTTATTTACCATACCTCCACTTTACTTATATTTTTATTTGTTTACACCCTTGCATGTATATAAGGTGACTTATGGAGTAATATAAAAAATGCTTTATTTATTTACCATACCTCTCATT
>APFE031456714.1:0-62842 GCA_000404065.3 Pinus taeda
AATAGTAACAATATGGGCACTACATGGGTACATCAATATAATAAGTGGGTTGTACTAATAACAATAAGGGGTTAATCTAGTAGTATAGGGGCCTAACAAATTACAAGGAGAGCTATATACCAATAGGAAGATATTTTTGAGTAGAGTATTCCTATAATGGTTATGAGAAGAGAAACCATGAATGATGATGCCAAATGTGCCATGGAATTTTAGGGACATCCTTGGTGCTGCTTGGGTTAACATCAATGACAACCTCAAATCATCCATAGATCAACAATCTACCCCTTTGGCATTGATGGAAACACAAGCACTCCCCTTGCAAGCAGGGCACTTCTTCCTACTACCTTCTCTCCCCATTTGATATCAATGAAAAAAGGTAATTCCCGCTAACACACAACCATCCTGTGGACCTGTACACACTTCCACTTTTTTTTCTCCCTTCATCTTTGAAATTGATAAACAAAAAACTACAGTCCATGCACTATGTTCCAATTTTTATGGAATTCCAATCCACTTCTCAGAGAGAGTTACAATAGTTTTCCCAAGGTCACCTCTTTGAGATGAAATTGGGGAGCCTACAAAACCCCTAAATTCCATAGATCATATATCCAAAAATATAGCGAATCAACATCTTAAATTTGTCCATGACGTTCGTGAGGATTTCGGCTCAAATGGTTTTTAATTTGAGCATTTAAGACTTCACAAAAATAAATTTATAGCGCAAATGCCACGATCACTACTTTTGGCAGATATATGAGATTTCTTTTTATAGAGTTAAGAGGGGCTTCTATAGAGAATTTTGGAGGGATTTTAGGAGCATAATTTTTTATAATTAATTATTTACTATTGAATGACCAAAGTAAATGATAGATGCCATGCCACAAACCCATGGGGTTTTAGCCTACTAATTCGGTTTAATAACTTCAATCTCGAATAACTTACAAACCATGAGGAATTACGAGGAGAGCTCTATACCAATAGAAATATATTATTGGGTAGAGTATTCATATAATGGTTATGAGTTGATAAACCATGAATGATGATGCCCAATGTGCCATGGAATTTCAGGGTCATCCTTGGTGCTGCTTCGATTGACATCAATGACAACCTCATATCATCTTTAGATAAACATGTATCACTTTATAGGGTTTTCCTTAGATACCTCTAAGCTCAAATTCCTTTCCTTGTTAGGTAAGTCTTATCTAGAGATATTAAAATCTAAAGGTCAATGTTCCCAATGATTGTAATCATTGGACCACTAATACAACATCAACATCGCCCATATGTATTGCAATCATGGAATGGTCCAACAAATACCAACCCTTATTGAGCTTAATATTGTGGCACTTCCATATACAATTTATGTTTTTTCCATCTGCAATAATTACTTGAAACTCTAGTGCTCGATATATTAAATAATTGAGAAGTTTTCATAATTTGTAATTGATGAAGTTATGGGTAGTGCCCAAATTAATCAACATTGTTACATTTTTTTTATATTTTATGTATCCTTTTATCTTGAGGGTTTGTGGAGTATTGACTCTAGTCAATGCATGACAATATATTGTTCAAGTAGCCTCTTGTAGCTGTAAATCTTGTGACTATTCCAATTTTTAACCTTCTTCCTCTTTAGAGCCAATGTAGAATGATTTCTTCTCACTACAATTTTTCCCAATACTATACTTTCTACCATAGTTGAAACATAGTCCCTTCCCTCTTCTTTTATCCATTTTCTATGGAGTCAACCTTGTTGGTTTAGGAGAGGGAGTATGATCTCACCATATTTATTCATAGACAATTTTCTGGTGGCCATCTTTTCACTTTCAATTTTTTTACTACATTGAAAGAATGATGTAGAGTGTTAGGTTTAAAGAGACACGCCACACGTTGGATTCTTTCCTTTAAATTTCCCATAAATAGGTCTAAAAAATTATCCTCTAAAATATTCTTTACTTTGAAACTCAAATTATAAATTGTTGAATATTATTTGCAGCTAATATCCCCTCGCTAAGTGATTATTTGTAAATTTGTATATGTCATGTTTTCTTGTTGTTGTGACTTTAAAACTAAACTGGGACTATTTTATCATTATTATGTCACTAATAAATATTTTATGTAAGCTTATTTTGTTAAGTTTTCACTAAAAAAATTATAGAAAAATAATTATGAAGCTACAGTCGGTTAAAGATAAACTATGGGATGTAATTTATTGATGGAATTTAATTACCCTTGATGGAACAATACCTGGGCATCTAATCTAAGCTTTATATTATTAAATTATAAAAATTTGTTGATCAATAACTCTCTTGATAAGTCTAGATGTTGTCTTAGAAGGCTCCAGATAGTGGGGCTCATTAATGAGGCAACTAACCAATTAAGCACATTATACCTAAATTTCCATTAGATTGTACATAATAATTAAGAACTTATTAAATACATATAATATTTTATATTTTCATCTAGATGTGCTCATCACTCACCAAGAAAGGAACTAGTAATGATCTCGTGCTAGTCCTACCAGTAGATCTAGGAAAACATGCTTCAAATGTGCAATGTCACTATCAACATCTAGTGCACATTCTATCTTATGCTACTCAAGGCGTGTGGTACTAACATTGACCATGGGCAGTGTAATATTGTGGTACTATTCTAAGTAATTACCGTGCCACTCAAAGGTGGAGATTGAAATTGGTACTAGTATGATGTTGTGTCCATGTGGAATGGTGATGGTACCAATGCCAACCTTTGTAGGCCTACGTTGAGGATCAAACTCATCCAAAAAATAATGTGAAAAATAGATTTTTTATAAATGAAATGTAAGAGTATAGAAAATGAAATCGTAAATAAATAAATGGGAAATTAAATATATTCATGTTTTACACATAATGATGAATCCTCTACATCAAGATTTTAATTATTTCCTTTGTTGATTATGTCCTCAAATAAATATCAACCAAAGTAGCAACCTCATTGTTTAATATTTTCATAGGATTATTTATTGTTTCCACTAGATCTATGGAGGAATAGATTTTTTTTATCTGTAATCTCTTCCTCAGGATGATATGTCGATTGATCTAACGTTGATTCCTTCCCCTTTTAACCCTGATACAATGGTTTTTCCAACAATGCAATATGACATTACTATTCATAAACATTTTTCTATGTGAATCGAGAAAGAAAGAAATGTCAAAAGTTGATGTTTCCCCATACTAAAAAGAAATGCCTTAAAAGGGATAAAAGGGTTGGGACAACATCTATATGAAGCCTCATGCCTTATCATAGAGGTATCATTTTTACCATTAAAAAAATTATCCCTAAATTGAGCCTCCCCTCGTCAATAATTTCCTTGAAAAGGGTTGAGATTTATTTTGTAGTTTGAGAGATTTTGTTGGCCCTAGGTTTGAAAAAAGTTACTCCCAATTGTTGGTAAAATTATATGTATCCTAATTCAAACATTTAAGTATTGAATTTTGGATTGTAAGGCTTATAGCTGGAAGCATCGGAAATGCAATATTAGAGCCTATTCTAACAACTAACACTAGAAAGAACAAATTACTAAGGATTGTAACTTGTCATTGGACTGTGGAATTCTAATGCATATCAGGTTGAAAACCAAAATTTTTCATTACCGATATACAATGTTCATGTGGTTTTACTTGTGTAGCTTATTAGGTCTTTAGACTTTAATGGTTGTAATCCTCTAGTGATGAAAGCTAATTAATCATGCTCAAGAAAAGAAAATTACAAAGCAAATGTCGACAATTACAAGCAAAATTGTGTGAGGTAAGTAAAGAAGACAAGGAAATAAAGTACAAGAAAGGCATTAATAAAATACCAAAAATTAATGTTAAATGGGCTTAGAGACATATGATATATTATAGGTTCTTATTTATTGTAGAAGTCTTTTACCAAATGACTTGAAAGCTTTTAATCAATTAAAGAATCATAAACTACACACCAAAAATTATTCAGTATTCCGATGTAGGATTTGGTTTCTGGTACCGAATAAAGTACCAAAACTCTGGTAATTGAAATTCTGAACATTGGTACCAAATTAAGTATCAAAAATATCGAAATTAAAATTCTAAATATTGGTAACGAATCGAATACCTAAATTCTAGAAATTAAAATTTTGGGTACCAGAACGTGTTAAGAAACTAATTTTAAGTTTTCTTGACTCTTACGCCTAAGAAAAATCAATTTGAATTTGATCATAACATGTTCTATTAACAGATCTAAAAATATGAAAAGTAAATTTTAGCAAAATACTACATGAAACATGAACCTAATAAAAATTGAAATGAGATATTAAACAAAATATATAATCAAGAAAACTAAATATTTCTAAATACTACTCTATGAAAAACCAAAACGTTACCTAAGTTGAGGGGCCCTTCCTAACTTGGAAATGTTCCTAGAGACTAAATAAGATCAAAATAATATGCAGAGATGAGAAATAGTTAAATGTTTATTACAAAAATAAATCGTTGACTTTACATACATAAATTAAAATCTCTTATAAAAATAAATTTAGAGTAATGAGGCAATTCCTCTCTCTTCTTAATACATAAGATGGAGGAAGTCATAATATTGAATCCTATATAACTCTCACTTCCATACTATAATTAAAATAATAAATAACATTTTAAGCTATCTTCTTATGATTTAAAATTATATTGAATCATTCATTGGAGATGGAAATAATGCCACTTGGAATTAGTTTGAATTTAATAAAAGTTTATATGTAACTACAAATCTTGGACATAATTTCATGTAGCTATTAGTGTAGAGGTGTATAACTACGTACTAAATTGTTGAACTGGTACCAAACTAAGTACCGAACTGTAGACTGGACTGAACTGGTACCAAACTGCTATAATTGATACAGAGATGGAATTTTTTGTAGTTGAACATGCTCCTTGGCCACATAACCACATTATTAATCCATCATTGATAAAATCATATTAAATACATGTCTAATCATTAAAAATATAATAAATCCATCATAATTAACCACATGGTAGAAGAGGTTAATTCAATGTAATTTGATGGTATAATGGCTACGAAAGTATCATAAATTCGAGAATATGGCTCATGAATAGAGACTTTATATACTGAATGATATGACATATTTAGAGCCCAACATTCCCCCATGCCTAATATTTTGGATGCTCTCATGTAAACAAAATCCTTGACTATCACATTGTTTCTTGGTGCAGATGGTTAAAGGTGAATTGTTATACCATCACAGACTTGATATATTTTAAAATATATACTAGGAAGAGGTGATGGATGATATAATATGATGATGAAGATAATGGCTATATGAACGTGGACTTGGAAACTTGTAAGCCCATTATTCACTTTGTGGCTCTTTTCTTAGATAAACAACAATGACTTCATCCTCCTATTAAGAGCATTCATATGATGATTTTGTTAATGTTTTATGATGTATAAGTAGAAGAAACTATAGATGTATATTTGTGTTCATGTACCACAATAATTTCTTCTAATTCTTATGGCCTTACTAGAAGATGCCTTGATGGATTTAGAAATGGAGGGTTTAATGGTAGCTTAATAAAGGTAAAGATTTATGGAATAGGAAGTGTTTAATCATCAAGCTTCCTTAAATTTTAATGAGTTATAGAGTCTAAAAATTAACTAAATCATTGTTGGGGGCAATGATCAAGTCCTAGTGCCATGGACGAAGTTCCAAGGTTCAAATATGTGCTCATGGACCCCTCACCAGGTAAGCATAGCAGGATAAAATGAAAAATTGGAGCATATGCACCCTTTTGGTTAAAATCCAATCAAGTTATGGGTGGATCGCCATCCATCTATGGCCGACCCACTCCCAACAGCATTTCAGGGGGGTACCCAGCGCAGGTGATAAGCAGGCGCTGCCCGTCGGAGTTCATAAGTCAACTTGGCAAGCCCATCGATCCAATGACCCATATTAATTCCGTGGGGTAACCGATGGATCTGACATCCCACCCTCTATAGGTTTTAACCCCGTACAGAAATTACCTGCATACGAATTCTAAATCACAGGAAAAATAAAAATGCGAGAGCATAACACATAAAACACATATACACAGAGATTTCCCACTGGATCCCAAAACCGGGACTACCAGCTTGATTTTTCATTATGTTCCTTTCAATGTTACAATACATATTTATACATGCCGAAGTATCCAATACCATGGACCGAAAACCATCATGTCCAAAACCATGGACCGAAAACCATCGCATCCAAAAAACATGTGCGAAAATCATGCACAAAACCATAGGTGGGTCCGGCCAACCTAACATAGGGTCCAAAACCAAAATTTTCCGGGGCACTGCCCCAGACCCCATAAAGTGGGTTTACGGGTACCCCTCAAACCCCCTGTTAACTATGTGGAAAGAATATAACACAACCCAACACACATGTGTCAGTCAGTCATGCATGGTAGTACTTGTTGTTATATGTATTGCAGTCATACACAAGATGAGTATGTTCATTACAATTAAGGTCTTGATGTTATATGTATCATGCTAATCTAGATTGACCTATGCAAATGGTTATGGTTATGATGTTCAGGTAAGAGTTTTTATATTTTTGATATTCTGTCATACTAATTTGGACTAACTCATGTAGATTTGATAGCCTCCCCTAAGATACGTTGACATATGAATTCAATTATGTCATCTATTGGGTGTTTGAGTGTTTGGTGTTTATTATTTTGTCTATTTGTTGTTTGAATGTTTGATTAATTTCATGTTATGAATATGGATTTATAAGATTGCATGAAGGAATGGTCTTGTTTCAATACGGTTGTACTAACATAATATGTGTTGAGACACTTGATATGCGCTTGAGTGTAAGTAGGTGGTAGTTGTAATAATATGATTAATGATTGTTAGCTTATTATTAGTCTTGGAAAAGGTTGATTTCAATTAATATAACTGGTTTTTTTATCGTTGGAACATGTGGCTGACATGTGTGAGAAGTTACATGGCAACATGTTTGGCATCAACATGACAAGTTGATAGTTAATTTGTTTATATAACTACCAGCGGGTGATGTGACAATACATAGTAAGACTTGATTGCAACAAGGTTAAAAGGTAAAAGGAAGCAATTGGGTAAGGATTTTATTGTCGTTTCTACAACATCCTCCAAAATTTTGGCCTACACCAAATTTCGGAGCCTACCTCGGTCTTGTATATTGTCATCACAAACACTAAGACTTATCATGTGTGTCTTCTCCAAGTGATTTGATCCCTTTTGCAAGAAAATAAAAATGTCATCTTTTCACATGTTAAGTGTCATACAATGTGTATAAGATTGTTTTGGTGGTTTGAAGCTTTGTGTGAATAAGTTGATCCTACCATGCAAACATCCTTTTCACTCATTCCAAAGTTTTAAGCATTGTCACATAACTATCGTCACTATCATCGCAAAGTGTATCTTTGGTGTCAAACTTGTTGTAAGTCACCGTAAAGTTGTCACACTAAGGAAAATATGTTGTTCATGTGTCTTAGATGATCTATGTTATTGTGTCATCAACTGTTCTAAGTGTGTGTTCATATTCAATCCATATCAGTGTTCACGTCAAATTCATCGATCCCACACATAGCCAAATTCAAAAAACTTTCTATCAACATAACATCATCCAACCCTCTGGAACTTCACATTATACAGTATTAGCCCTCTAGCTATATCCATATCTCCTAACACTATGCAATGCACAGTTCTTACCTCCTAGGAGCACGCACTGCGCTGTTTCAGTGCTTAATCTAGTAACTTGGCCTAAAAAACTACACAAGTCAGCCCTCCATCCTGGACTCAATTCCACATTGCGTAATCTCTGACCTTAAGCCCAGTCTTTGAGCTCCTAATTTTTGTAATTACACAATCACCTAGACTTCTCTACCTTCTGAAACTACGCATTAGGAAAAACCAATGCTCAACCCTTCATGTTGGCTCATTGAGCTCCAAAATTATGCAATCTGCTTGCTCAGTCTAACCTGAACTGTGCATTCGTAGTCTCAAGGCTCAAGCTTCACCCCTGCCTACCTAAGTTGTACAACTGCACAAACACTAAGCCTCTCCCTCAGCCTACCACTTAGCTCTAGCTAAGTCAGTGGATTAACTTGCAACATCCTAGACTAGGGGTTTATCGGATTTATGTCGTCTTATCATGAATGAATTGCAAGTGTAGGTACTCTATCATACCATCACAGGATGATGAAGAAGGATATAGAGAATGGAAACATGTCAGAAGACATCTTTCTAGCTAATTATGCAAGTTGATCAATCAAGAGAATGCAAAAGGACACCATTTTGTGACCGCATCTCAAGACCTGATATCACTAAACACTCCTTACCTCTAATCCATATGGAGGTTGACAAAATATCATTCCCAAGAAGACACATGGAAAGGAGTAGCAAGAATGGCTTGACATTTTCATGTCATCAAGAAGTCCATGTCAACATTATCATGTCATGTCATGTCATGAGACGTCTTATGCCACATCATTCTTGCGGATTATGTAATTTCTTATTAGAAAATGTATTGTAAAGTGGGATTCCAAAGGACATGTGCAAAATATGAAGAGTCATGTAAAGTCGAAAAGTCATATGAAGTCAAATAGTCATGAGGGTTGTCAAGGAGTCGTAAAGGAGGTGAAGCATCATCCCATTAGTTATATATACACCCTCATTGTATGAGAAAATGATTTTTCACCTTCGCTCCTCCCTCAAGGCATTAGAGAGACAAGCTAGTTCTTTTTAGGAGAAAGTGGTGGTCCATATGCTCCACTATTAGAGCTAGCAGTGTTCGATGTATACATATGTCTTGGGAATTTTACTTAATATATGAAGCCTCATTTCTAACATGTTCTTCATGCATGGATTATGAATATTTGTAAGACTGTTATGTGAATGTTTATGATTCATTTTTTCCTTCACCTATACTAAACTAGTTGAACTATTTCAGTTATTTGACCACTTATCATATTGAGAATGTGTTGTATTGGTTGCAATGGCTGGCGCATATTTTTGGACTATTCCAACTGATGTTAGATGAATCCTTTCTATTCATGTGTGTCTGTTCTAGGGTGGTAGTGTTACCTCTCTCTTAGAGTATCTTCTGCTTCCTTTCACAATAGAAGAACCTTAACACACCTACAACCAAATGCTCACCAGGAACACTTACTTCCTTTTATAAGGCACACATGCATTCCTCTCTCTTGCTAACAGTTAGAGCCAAGTAAAATCTATAATACTACATGGAAACTAGGCCAGTAATCTAGATTGGGTTCCTATTCCAAACAATGTGACATCTAATTGAGAATTCACATCGGGGAGACCCCCTTAGTTGATGGATTTCTAGCACTGTCAACAAAATGGCGCTAGAAGGAGGTATCAACAACAAGCTATGCCCTTTGAGTCTAATTTGAATCTCTTATTAAAAAAATATCCTCCCTAAATCATAATTCCGAGATGTTTTTATAAAGAGGTTATTCTTACCATCCCTATGGAGGTTTTCCATAAGTTGTCCCAATTTAAGTTTGATGGCAAGGGTGAATTAACTCTTTGTGAAAATCTGTTTCAAGTTGTCTATTTTTTCTTTTCTAACAAAATACATAAAAGGATTTCATGGATAGATTACTTACCCTCATATTTGATAGTCGCGTAAATAATTGGTGTCATGCATTACCTACTTCTTCTATCCATCATTCAACCATATTGCGAATGAGCTTCATAACAAATTTGAGAGATACGATTTTTAGAACGTTCTTAAAATAATTAATCAACTAAGAATGAAGCCTAATGAATCGGTTCATGATTTTTCTGAACGATTCCTTCGCATTTGTTATAAATTTATAGGAGAAGACATGGATTGGGATTTATTTAAACAAAAGTTTAAGCATTTGATTCATATCTCTTTGCACAGTGAATCTAAACCCCCTAATGTTTTTACCTCCCTGACTCTTGTAAATCATGAGACACCTCAAATTGCAGAGGAGGAAACTACCACTCCTTTTGTTCTTTGTCCTCCTCCTTTTCCTATCCAGATGTGGGTTCCTCCTTGCAGTGATAATATAGTTGGGGAATCCATAAATCAAATTCCTAATCCATCTCTTTATCCTCCTTTCACTTCTCATTATTCATATCTAATGAAAGAAACCCACGAGGCTAATCCTTTCATCATAAAGATGATATTGGAACTCTTAACCTAAATCCTGAATTTGGTTCCAATGAAAGTGTTACTTATTCAAGGGGCATATGTCATCCTATATCATCTACATTTCATGACTCTATGTATCATTTTCCAAATGATCAATCTACTCCACCAACTAGCCCTTAACACTCTCTTAATTTTCAAGTTGTTGTTTCAAATTGTGATCAGATTCAAGGAAGTCACATTACACTAGTAGAGGAGGAGGAAAGTAAAGATATTTTTTTATTTCTCTTCCATTTTTCGAAGTTCCCCATGCCAAGATGATTCACCTCCATTCTTGAATGATTTTCAATCTACTAATCTTAGTAGTGAATCAAAAGTAACCAATTGCTCTAATCAATCTGTAGCCTTGTGTAACAATCATTCCAATGATGATGACTTTGTTGATGTACGCGATCACGAATTCCCAAGTGTACCAACTGATATTTGAGTTTCTAAAGAAGCTTCTATTTCAAAAGATCTAGATCTTAAATATGTTTTGGTCAAAGAATATTAACTTATGAGTGATTCTTCATCTTCACCTCTTTCATTTGTTCTTTATTCTTTACAATGCATCAACTTGCGATGGAGATTCTCAATTCTCTTCAAATTTGTTATTTCATGGGTTGATTCTTGAAATGACATAGGATAGTGAGAATATCCCTGAAGAAGAAGAAATCAAGGAAACTACATAGCATCCATTCCATCCCTTATCTTCTCTTGTTTCAAATCACTGTGATCATGAGACTTTTCCTATTCATACATCCTGAAATTTGCGATTAGAGGAATATCATGACTTGACTAATTTGTTTGTTGAAGTTGGAAAATCTAATCAAACCAGTGATATACATGGCTACCATCCAAATAATGGTGATCCCGTTGACTTAATTGATAACAACTGTCCACATGAAATTTTCAATCTCGCTCATTTTATAAAATGTTATTATCTTTGTTTCCAAAGTTCTGAAACTTATGAGGAAGTCGAGGCACTTCAAATCTCATTAATGGTTATGCCAGGTTCTCAAAATTCTGGTAAAACTCCTGAAACATGTCAGATATGTATTTTCTCACACAATTCTTTCATTCATATTGTTTCATTGGATGCAAACTTGTTCTTGATGTATTTTGGAATTCCTCGTTACAATTTTCCTATTTCTTGAGATCAAGTTTATGATCATACTATTGTATTAAATTCATCCTCATGCAAATATCTTGTATTCAATTCAGGTTTGGAGAGTATATCTTTTGTAAATGTCTGGAATCATGAAGCTAATCAATTTGGAGATCACCTTTGGCTGAAAATTCCATATGTGTTGAGCGTTATGGTGAATAATTAGCTCCTAGTTTTTCTTATGAATGTCTTCATCACACCATAAAACCTCTTGAGTGTTGTCAAGCACTTGAGATATTTGTTGAATCAAGTTCCTTTTTTTCACCAATTACATCTGAACTCATTTCCTATATTTTCTATACTAGCGTTTCTTTTCAATTCTTTAGATGATTTTGATGCTTGTGAATTTTTCACTAGTTACAAAATGGTTTGTCACATTCAGTATGTGAGGAAGTTGGTTTTATCCTTAAGAGCACTCGCTGAACTATTCAAATTGATCTATCTTGGTTAATGACTAACTAGGAATATGGTTCTTCAATCCTTCCATTTGATCATGATTCTGTCTCTAAGGACTGTCATTCAACTTACCATTTTCCCAGCAACACATCCAATTATAGTTGTTTTGCATCCTTTGATCTTCACGGTTTAACATCTCATCCTTCGAGTACTTTTCAAATGGTCGAGACAATTTAGCCTTCACTGATGGCCATGTTGGGTGCTCACTATCTTGACAAGCTAACTGAATATGACAAGATCAATTGTCTCTCACAAGATTCTCATCCGAACCTTGTGCTTCTAATTTAAAATTCATTTTTTCAAGGATTGCCAGATTTTCAAGAGGATTGTTTCAAATTTCACAATACAATCTATGATTGTATAGAATCATATTTTTTAGAAATCCCTTTGGCTAATAACAAGTTTCAGTCTTTTGTCATGCTTGCTAAGAAGGATGACATAGATGAAGGCGCATACACAAGAAGATTTTATGGTTTGTTTTCTTATAATGGTCATCAAAAAGGGAAGAATGTGATCTGGTTAGAAGTAGTGGCTATGACCTATCCTTCTACTAACATGAAAGACATTCTATTTGTTGTGTAAGTTATTAAGCTCTTATATTTTCTATGGCACAATATTTTGTATTTGTTTTAATTTCTCACATCTTGGTGTATGGAGGTCAGGAGCAACAATGATGGCTTCCCTAGAAATTTCATTACACTTGACCTAACCTTCTAACTATTTAGGTTAGGAGTAGGATTAGTTGCATTCTAGTTTCTCCTCTCTTTCACTCATATTAAATGTTTTCTCCTTAGTCTTTCTTGTTTTTTCCTACTCCTGTTTTGCATCGTGTTTGGTTGAGCCTCCTTTTCCTTATGCTTTGGTTTTGCTTTATGGTTGTGTCGTGTTTTTAGTTTTTGTTCCATTAATGAGAATTTGCATGAAGGGTGTCCCATTTCGGCTCAAAAGGAAATGTGGAAAAATAGAAAAGGATTATTTGACACTGCAACATTTGGTTAACCTTTGTTCCTGTAACATCCTTAGATAAAAATCCATGTAATAATGTTAATAAAGGAAAAATAATAACGCAGGTCATGGGGCACATATTCTAAGTTGATTGTTGGGAAAAAAAACATAGTGATGGGGATCACCTATGATTAATTAATGATTATGAAAATTTGCAAAGGCAAATGGAAAAGGATTTGGAAAGGCATGAGGCATTAATTGGAATTTCATTTATCAAAAAAATGGAAAATAGGATAAAATAAAATTGAAAGGTCATAATTTGCATGTTAGGGGGAAAATGAAGGAAAATAATGGAAAATTGAAGAAATTAGAGGCCTCATTAATAGAAAGGCTTTTGAGGATCAGTTGACAGACTTTTGTCAGTATTAGCTTGGAGCTCTCTCTCTATTCTCTCTTTCTCATACTCTTGGACACTTAAGAGTTTCTTGGATCATTCTTGGAGGAGTGTAACATACTTTGGATTTGGAGCAAGAAGGAAAATGAAGAGTAAGAAAGCACAAGAGGACATCAGGATCGACAACTGCAATGGGTCTTTCTTGTAGGTACCGAGTTGTAGGTATGACTTCCTTGCTATTTTTGGCATGCATGGCACATGCATGTTGTTTCTTGGTTATGATCTATCATGGGGATGGAGGATTTCCTATATTGATAGTGGTTTTTCCTAGCCTTTCCATTTCTTGGATAACAATGGTGTTGTGGGTTTTGTCTTTGTTCACTGGTTGTCTCTCATGCTCCTTATGGTTGTGGGTTGAGTTACTCATTCCTAGAACCTTGGTCAGATAAACACTCTAGAAACCCGATAACAACTTGGGTTGAGTTACTAGTCTTGTAAGCCTTGGTTGGACAAATGCTCTAGAGCCCTAAAACAATTATGGGTTGAGCTACTAGTCCTGGAAGCCTTGTTTGGAACAAACACTCTAGAGCCTTGGAAAACCTAGGTAGAGACCGATTTGGTGAAAGTTAGTTATGTCCAACCATGAGGTCAAATCACTAGTTGAGGAATGAGGTGGTTTGGCCTCTAGAAGCCCTGGTTTTTTTTTTTTTTTCGTGGGATCCCATTCATGCTTGGAATATTGTGAGAGGTTAATTGGATAAAAGAGAGATTTTGTTAAAACCAATCTTTGGTCAGGTGTTAATTTGAAGTCCCTAACTTGGTTGGATTTTCATATGTTAATAAGAGCTCCTTTTCCTTTGGTATTTTATGAGTAATTGTGCTTTCCATATGTGACTTTAATGGTTACTTCCTCATTGATATATCTTTGGTTAGTTGTTGGGTACAATCATTTTTTGGGTAGTATATGAAATTTTAATGAATGAATGACTTAATAGATGATAATGTAGCTATTGTGATAAGGAAACAATCATTATTTACAAATCTCAGATATGTATGAGATCCCTATGCTCAGATATGTTGTTGTGACCTATAGATTACATATTTATGATATGTTTAACGAAATTCCTACCATGGATAGTATGGGTTAGATCAAATCCTTGATTAATTTTTTTCATTAGTAACCTTATTTCAATGTTATTTGACATATGATCTTGAAGTTTCATAAAGCTCTCGGTAGTGACTTGAGTCCTGGCCTTGAAAAAGTGGCAAAAAATTCGGGGTCATCATCACAAAACTACCTGAAAAAGGCCATAGTCGCATGAATTCCTCACTATGGAAGCACTGTAGGGTCCCAGTCACATGGATGCCTTGTTATGGGATCGACTGAGGCTCTAGGGTAGTGAAAACGTAAGTTCTCTCAGGGAGTTAGATACTTGAGGGGGTTGGTTGGCTTTTGAAGGTTCTGTAGCTTCTGAGGAAGGTTAGTTTGGTCTTTTCATGTGATTCCACTTCCTTAACTATATATGGGGATTTGGATCATATCATATTAACTATCCATCACATGTTTACCCCGGTGGACCAGTTAGCTTGGGTAAATGTGGGAGGAGGGTGTTACAGAGTGGTATCAGAGCATGGTTTCATTCTCCTTGGCTAATTTTTGGTTTCACTTTCTCTTTGGATGAATGTGTTGTCATGCATGCATGTTAGTTTCCTATAGGTTTATTATTATTGTGGTTTATGTTCTTGTTATTTATGCATGGTAACTAGGATAATGATTGACATATGGTCTAAATAATATGATGATTATGATTATACATGTATTGTACTAATCTGGTTGGTCTTGCAGATGAGACATCCTACCCTAAACTATACTGAGGTATGTTGGTTATGTTTATGTTTTGGTTTAGCTGACATGATATATTTGCAGTAAGAGAAGATCAAAGATGACTAGTAATATGGTAGACTACAACTCACAAGATTCTACCTATAGATCAGATGAGCATCATCGTGAGGGATATTCTCCTAAAATAGCAGACACTTCGAGAAGTTTGAAGGCATAAATAAGGAGTTGCAAAGAATATAATGACTAAATCATTCAATCTCAAGAGAGATTTGGTAGGGAATAGGAGAAACAAGTAGAGGTCAACGTGGTGATTCTTCAGAGCTTTCCAGACATGCAGAGACAAGGACTGATTAGAATAGGTCATGGGTAGGAGGATAGGACTAATGGA
This sequence comes from Pinus taeda, assembly GCA_000404065.3. Classification (NCBI taxonomy): domain Eukaryota; kingdom Viridiplantae; phylum Streptophyta; class Pinopsida; order Pinales; family Pinaceae; genus Pinus; species Pinus taeda. The sequence continues at coordinate 15,408 of APFE031456714.1, forward strand.
ACATATGGTAGTAGGTATAATGGCGGGAAACGATTGCATAGAGATGACATGGTCAAAGATGAAAATTCTTAGATACACCTGAGAGATGAGTTAGTGGACGTGCACTCTACTCTATTTCCTACATTTTATGGAGAAATGAAGGAGTCATAAGATGCAAAAGCATGGTTGCTAGGGATCAATGAGTTCTTTAGATTGCATGATTACTCAAAGAACATGAAGGCCACAATAGCTATGTTTAGTCTTAAAGGTAAAGCAGAGATTTAGTGAGAAGTTGCAAATAATTTCAAAGGTATTCAAGAAGAGGATTTTATTTGGAGTGAGTTCGAGAGACTTCTTAGGAAGAAGTATTTATTAGAGAGAACTATGATGATAGGTAAAAATAATTCTATGAGTTGAAGATTGGATCTATGATCGATGAGGAGTACACTAGTATATTCTTGGGGTTATTGAGGTATGTTCCTCATTTGAAGGAGGAGAAAGTAACATTCAAAGATTCATCAATGGGTTTCCTATAGCCTTCAAAGATAGGATTGAGTTTGATGAGCCTAGATCATTAGAGGAGGCCATTCAGAAGCTTAAATCATTGCTATGAGAAATCAAGTCACAGATCCAAGACTAAGGACTGGAAAGGTAATGATAGGAGTAAAGGAAAATGGGATAAGAAGTGCACAATACCTCAAGATGTAGGTGAAAAAGAGAATGAAACACCAGCTAAGAAGTTGAATGCATTTGACAGAGGGCAGGGATTTCAGATTGAGGAGAAGAACAAGGGTGATGATAGGAAAATTTTACAATGTTGGACATGCGGTGGAGAGAATCATAGGAGAGATTGTCCATAGAATCAGGGTGGTAGAACATGGATCTACAGTGCTTAAGAGGAACATACAGTGGGGACTATTGGACATAGTACTTCTCATATTTATGAAGCTTAAAATAGCAAGCAGGAAGATCACTAGGCGTCTATTATTGAAATGGATGGTAAGCTTTGTAATAAATTTGTTTCTATTTTGATTCACCCTAGATCTAATTATAGTTATGTTAATCCTAACCTAATGGATAAGTGTGGTTTGAATAAATAAGTGCATGGAAAATCTTTGTTAGTGCAATTGGCTATAGGTACAAAGAAGAGGGTTCATCACTAGGTAAGAAATTGTGCATTTTAGTTGAATGGTGTGCCTACATCAACATATTTGAATGTAGTTCCATTGGGATCATATAGTATGCTTTTCGGTATGGATTGGATATATCTTCACAAGGCCAAGGTGGATTGTTATGACAATCCTATTGAGTGTTTGGATGGAAATGGAGAACAAAGGATCTTGCAGGGTTAGAATAAGGCAACATCCGTGAGAATGGTGACAACTATGCAAGCGAAGAAAAGTCACAAGAAAGGATTTGTGTTATTCACAATGCATATTTCTAGTGAAAAAGCTAAGGAAGTTGAGAATGTGGATGTCTTGAGTAGGTACTGGATTTTACAAAAGTTTCATGATGTCTTTTTCCAACAGAGAGTTCAGAGTTACCGCCTCACAGGGAAGTGGAAGTTTCTATCAAGTTGGTACTAGGGGTAGCACCAACATCAAAGGCACCATAAATGATGAGCACACCAGAGTTAGTGGAATTGATGTTGCAGTTGAAGGAAATGATTGAAAAGGGATACATTAAGCTAAGTGTATCACCTTGGGGTTTGTAAGTATTACTCGTAAAGAAGAAGGATGGTACTCTAAGGTTATGCATTGATTATGTGCATTTGAACAAGGTGAGCATAAAGAATAGGTGTATGTTGCCGAGGATCAATGACTTGTTTGATTATTTGAAGGGAGAAACATTGTCCTCAAATATCGATATGAGATTACTATACCATTAGGTATGCATCAAAGAAGGGGAAAACTACAAGAATACTTTCCATACTAGGTATGGGAATTATGAGTTTTTTGTAGTTCCATTTGGTTTGACCAATGCTCCAGCTACTTTTATGTGCTTTATGAATAGTGTGTTGTGTCCTTATATGGACACATTTGTTATTGTATTAATTAATGACATATTGATATATTCTAAGAATGAGGAAGAGCATGCCAAACATTTAACAGTGGTATTGAGATTACTAAGAGAGAATCGCTTGTATGCTAAGCTCAGTAAATGTAGTTTATCTTAGACAAAGGTACACTACTTGGGGCATGTGGTTTCCAAGCAAGGCATAACAATGGATCCATAAAAGATAAGGGCTGTCAATGAGTGGGCACCTCCTAGGAACCAAAGAAAATTTTAAGGATGGAATTTTATCTTAAATTTTAGCAACATTGGTGAATCTTACTAGTCTCTAATATCCAAATTTTAAATTTTTTTATGATAAGTTTGTTAAAAATATTTAGATCTATAATTATTTTATATTACACAATATATAATATTGGCGATTTTTAAGGTAAAAAAAATTTATACTATAAAACTTGGGTGAATCATTTTTAGAAAAAATGGAAAGTGGCAAATATTTGTTTTGGAAAAAGCATGGAATATTAGCCCACCTCCGAATATTAGCCCCTAAAATGTTCCCTGCTAGGAACTTGGACGAGGTAAGATAATTCATGGGGCTAACAGGCATTACAATAGGTTCATCAAAATCTTCTCTTGCATATCCTATCCTATTGCATTGTTGCAAAGGAAAGTTAAGAAATTTGAATGGACAGAAGAATGTGCAACTAGTTTTCAGTAGTTGAAGCAATTGTTAACAAATGCTCAAGTTTTAAAGATTGCAGATCCACACAAAGAGTTTCTGGTATGTATAGATTCTTGCAAGAGAGGACTTTGTGGAGTCATGATGTAAGAAGGACAGGTAGTGTCTTAAGAATCAAGGAAATGGAATGAGCATGAGTAGAGTTATCCAACACATGACCTTGAGTTGCTAGAGATTGTCCATGCATTGAAGATGTGGAGACACTATCTTCTTGGTAGGGGGTTTTTATTGATCAATGACCACAGTGGATTGAGATATCTATTTGACCAAATGAACCTGAATGTTAGATAAGATAACTGGTTGATCATGATAAGTAAGTTCGACCTTGAGATCAGGTACATTAACAATAGAGAGAAAAATGTTGCAGAGGCACTTAGCAGAAGAGTACAGGTAAATCACATTGCATCTATGATCTCATATGGGAAAAATTTACAAGATCATATCTTGCAGGAAGGTCAACAAGATGATAATTAATGGAGCTTATACATAGGTTACAACAGGGTATGGGTGATCGGGATGGGGACTATCATCTCACAGTAGATGGTTTCGCCAGATTCATTGATAGGATATATGTACCAAAAAATAGTGAGCTCAAGAATATTATATTGATGGAATTTCATGCTAAGCCATATTCAGGTTACCCATGATATCATAAGACATTGACAATGGTGAAGAAATTATACTATTGGCTGAACTTGAAGAAAGAAGTGGCATAGTTTGTGGCTAGGTGCTTGGATTGTCAATAGGTAAAAGTAGAGTGTAGGTATATGGGTGGTCTACTACAGTTTATTATGACTCTAGAGTGGAAATGGGAGGTCATTTCCATAGACTTCATTACATTTTTTCCAAGGACATCTAGACAACATGATTCTATTATGGTTTTGGTTGACAGATTGACAAAGGTGTTACACATTATTTTGTTACCATTAGGCAAATGACCGCGAATCCGTAACTTTCACTATCTGTTGAAATATTCCGAAGAATTCCCCTACAATGTACAAGGTTAAGATCCAAACAATCCCAAAGAGAATGAGAATTTCATATTACATGGTATAAAAACCTATTTTTGAGCATCTGCGCAATTCCCTAGCTAATTTTGCTTATACGTAGATTTGATCATTTTAGTCAATGCATATGTACACTCTATCTTCTACTATGACTTATGCACATGAATTAACATAAGTAAAAATAAAAGGTTATTTCTAGAAGCTTTGTTGGGGGAATATTTTCCAACTGAAAGCTTCTAACTTATGCTTACTCAAGTCTAATCCCTCAGTTCATGGAGCTAATTACCTCTCTTTGTGGAACCATAATACCTCCTTTTGAGGATCTCATCCCTTGAGAAGGGGATATAAAACCTCCTCCTTTTGGCCTATAAATTAAACACAAAGAAAATAGCTAGGGATGACTGATGAATGTAAACTTGTGATGTTGGAATAGCACTAGAAGGCTTGCAACCTAGGAGAGGATTGGAGACTATCAGGGAGAGGCTTGAAACATCAAGGCTAAGGTTGTATTGCTCCTTCTTATTCAATTTTAATACAAAAGAGTGTTCCTTTCCCACTTTAGTTGTTCAATGGAGTTGATGAATTGTGTGTTTAATTAATTTTTCCATTGATAGTGTTATTAGGTACTAGTTTCCTCGATCACTAGCATGGGTTTATTGAGTCATTTATCTATCATATGTGTTTGATCCTTTGTTGTTATTATGTTTGTAGGTCTATATTCTGAGCATTGAGGAGTTGCATCAAATTATAGAGAGGATCTTCATCAGGAGTTTTTTTAGAAGTATGTATCTCATATTACCATATTCTTGCTTATGATTCAACAAAAATTAACTAAGGGAAGATTTACTAGTTTGTCTATTTATTACTAGATTCATCCATTGAATCTAGGGAGATTTCTCTTGTCCTCAAGAGCCATTTGTCTACCTAACAAACTGGCTACTCCACTAGGGAATTTTTTTTTCTTCATCATCTCCTCTTGTGATTTTTTCAATTTGTTTCTATAGCCTTTCTCTGTAGCCTTATCTGGTTGTGTACAAGATCATAAAAGTTTGAATTTTACATATTCTTGGCTTTGTTTTTATTTTTTCTTAGTTTTTCACAAATTTCTCATTTTTCTTTTAGTGATAGTGCACAAATATGTGCACTTACCTTCCAGAAATTGTGCATATATGTATTGAATCAAACTGTTTTCTTGCGAAAATTTTGATTTTTTTAAAAAATTTGAGTTTTTCATTTGTTGAATCCATGAACTTTTGATTGTTGTATTTAGTTATATTTGTTTACATTCTAGAAAATTCCCCTCTATTTTAAGTTTCCTTGTTGAAGAATTCTTTATCTTTACAAATTAGGGTTTAGGGTTTTATTTGGTGAATTACTGATTAATCAAAAGAAGTGTCAGTCATTGCTGAGATAGCTTGAGCCTGCCCTTTTTTTGTCAAAAGACCAGATTAAGTATCGTGTTTCCATGATTTCAAAGGATCATTAGTATTGGTAAAAATTTATGGTTTTTTCAAGGCACCACTGGTGATTTGAAGCTCGTTGTTTTTGTCCAAGTGAATAGTGGTTATTCCTTTTTATAAGACAATAAAATTTCCTTCTTAGTGTGATTCATAATTCATTACAACGAGTTGAAATTATGGTTTGTGTCTATTGAAGGAGGAATTAATTGTTCATTAGGGGAATTTTGAGGTCTAAAATGGGCCTCCTAAGGGAATTATAGAATAATAGTGGAAATAATAAAATAAGATTAGATTATATCATCAAAGTTTAGAGGGAAAATAGAAAAAAATAATTTTTCAACTCGAAATCTCAGCTTATATCCCTATGGGTTTACTCAAATTTCAAGCGAAAACACTCGTTAGATGTAGAATTTGATTCGTCATCCAAGGAATACCCATGTTTTATACTTTCGATGGATCTTGCAACACAAAAAATGAAAAATGCATGAAAAATGTGTAGCATGGTGGGTATAGATTTGATTGAGATGACATTGCCAGAGATGGCAAATTCTTGGATACACCTATTAGACAAGGCAATGGATGTGCACTCTACTCTAGTTCGGATGCAGAAGCATGGTTTCTAGGGATGAATAAGTTCTTCATATTGCATGATTACTAAGATAACATGAAGGTCAAAATAACTGTGTTTAGTCTTAAATGTAAAGCAGAGTTTTGGTGAGAAGATGAAAGAATTTTAGAGGTAGTCATGAAGAGGATTTGATTTGGAGTGAGTTTGAGAGACTTCTTAGGAAGAAGTGTTTATCAAAGAGAACTATGATGATAGGTAAGAAGAATTCTATGAGTTGAAGATGGGATGTATGATCGATGAGGAGTACACTAGCCGATTCTTGCAGTTATTGAGGTATGTTCCTTATCTGAAGGAGGAGAAAGTGAACATTCAAAGATTCATCAGTGGGTTTCCTATAGCCTTTAAATATAGGATTGAGTTTGATGAGCATATATCATTGGAGGATGCCATCGAGATGCTTAAAGCATGGTTATGAGAAATCAAAGCATAGATCTAAGACTAAGCAGGTCTGGAAAGGTAATGATAAGAATAAAGGAAAATGGGATAAGAAGTGCATAATACCTCAGGACACAGGTAAAAGGGAGAATACAACACCACCTAAGAAGTTCAATGCATCTGATAGAGGGCAGTGATTTCACTCTTAGGATCAGAACAAGGGTGATGATAGGAAACCTTTACAATGTTGGGCATGTGGTGGAGAGAATCGTGGGAGAGATTGTCCACATAATCAAGGTGGTAGAACGTGGATCTAAAATGCTCAAGAAGAACATACAGTGCAGACTGTTGGACATAGTATTTATCATATTTATGAAGCATAAAATAGCAAGAAGGAAGATCCCTAGGTGTCTAATTTCGAAATGGATGGTAAATGTAATCAAGTTGTTTCTATTTTGATTTACCCTAGATATAATTACAGTTATGTCAATCCTAACCTGATGGATAAGTGTGGTTTGAATAAAGAAGTTCATGAAAAATCTTGGTTAGTGTAATTGGGTATAGGTACAAAGAAGAGGGTTCATCACTAGTTAAGAAATGTGCATTGAGTTCAATGACGTGCTTACATCAGCACATTTGAATGTACTTCCATTGGGGTCATATAGTATGCTTTTGGTTATGGATTGGATATATCTTCACAAGACTAAGGTGTATTGTTATGACAATCCTATTGAGTGTTTGGAAGACAATGGAGAACAAAGTATCTTGCAGGGTAAGAATAAGGCAACATCGGCTATAATGGTGACAACTATGCAGGTAAAACACAATCACAGGAAAGGGCTTCTGTTATTCACAGTGCATATTTCTAGTGAAAAAAGTAAGGAAGTTGAGGATGTGGATGTCTTGATTAGGTACCCAATTTTACAATAGTGTTAGGATGTGTTTCTAGCAAAGATTTTAGAGTTACCGCCTCATAAGGAAGTGGACTTTTCTATTGAGTTGGTACGAAGGGAAACACTAACGTTAAAGGCACCATGCATGATGAGCACACAAGAGTTAGTGGAATTGAAGTTGTAGTTGAAGGAAATGATTGAGAAGGGATACATTAAACCAAGTGTGTCACCCTAGGGCATGTGAGTGTTGCTCGTAAAGAAGAAGGATGGTATTCTCAGGTTATGCATTGATTACAAGAAGTTGAACAAGGTGAGCATCAAGAATAGGTATATGTTTCCAAGGATCAATGACATTCTTGATTAGTTTAAGGGAGCAACATTGTTCTAAAATATTGATCTGAGATTAGGATACCATCAGGTATGCATCAAAGAAGAGGACAACTACAAGACTACTTTCCATACCAGGTATGGGAATTGTGAGTATTTTGTAATTCCATTTGGTTTGACTAGTGCTCCAACTTCTTTTATGTGCTTGATGAATAGTGTGTTGTGTCCTTATCTGGACATGTTTATTATTGTATTCGCTGATGACATATTGATATATTATAAGAATGAGGAAGAGCATGCCAAACACTTAGCAACAATATTGAGATTACTAAGAGAGAATCAGTTGTATGCTAAGCTCAGTAAATGCAGTTTATTTTAGACAAAGGTACACTACTTGGGGCATGTGGTTTCCAAGGAAAGCATAGCAATGGATCCATAAATGATAAGGGCTGTCAGTGAGTGGGCACCTCCTAAGAACGAGGGAAAATTTTAAGGATGGAAGTTTGTCTTAAAGTTTAGCAACCTTGGTGAATATTACTAGTCTCTAATATCCAAAATTTAAATATATTGATGATAATTTTGTTAAAATGTTTAGATTTATAATTATTCTATGTTACACAATATATATTATTGGTGATTTTTAAGGTAAAAAAATATTATACTATAAAACTTGGGCAAATTGTTTTTAGAAAAAAAAAAAAATGGTGAATCTTTTTCTTCAAAAAAGCATGGAATATTAGCCCACCTATGAATATTAGCCCCTGAAATGTTTCCTGCTAGGAACATGGATGAGGCAAGATCATTCATGGGGCTAGCAGACTATTATAGTAGTGTTGACGGTGTTGGACCCACCAACATTAGGGGATCTCCCCAGTATGAAGCCCCAAATAGACCTCACATTGTTTGGTGTAGGAGTCCTATCTAGTACGATGGCCAGATTGCCATTATCTTAAAGATCTACCTCTACTCTTGCTTGTCAGCAAAGAAGAGTGGTTTGTTTTTTCTTTAATAAGTGAGGCTTGTGTGCCTGGTGAGTGTAACTATCACTTTTCTCAATGGTTCTTTCACTTTGGAGTGAGAGGGTGAAAGTGAGTTCTAGATTGATTGGGAGTAGTCCCATCACTTCTAGGGAGACACAACACAATAGGACATGCACAACTTCTGGAGGAGAAGCCCACACGGATGTGGTAGTCACATCATACAAGGTAAGATAACACATACAACACTCAATGGATCAGTCCAAAAGAGTGCACTGATTGTGTCTGGGAGAGTAGTCTACTCAGGCGAGACAACGTTAACAAAATGTACAAAAAATGAAACAGTTCAGATGTAGAACACATGTTAAAGAAACATGCATTACAAGTGTTAAAAATCAGCCTTACAACAGATACAATACATGTGTGAAAACGTGTTGGCCTATTAGTAGGCTTTTGAATTAAGTGAAAGTTCCAAGACACGTCATTACACCATACATCACTAACCTTGAGTACGGGCTGTTGGATCCACTACTTACTCCTCAAAGAAAATATTACAGACTCTCTTGGCTTTGTGGGAGGATCTGAGGTGAAAAAGTCCTTGCATGTACAAATGAGGGGGTATTTATGGCCAAGGGTGAAATTGACCCTTGTGGCTATTTGACTATCCCCATGATTGTTTGGCTTCCATGAATTTTTGACTTACATGACTCTTTCTTCAACAAGTGGGTGTCTTGGACTTCCACGTTACATCACATTGATTGAAAACATAGCCCATAGTGGATATGTGGGCCACATGACTTATGACATTGCTCGACATGAGTTGACATGACAATGTTGCTACATTCATGCTACTGTTGGAGTGCATGTCAAGCTATAGTGCTGATGAGTGATGGATGTATTCATGGTGTATCATAGCTTCACATTGACATGGAAAAGTGCATGGAGTCCCCGAAGGTCCTTGGTTCACTTGATGAAGCTTTAGCATGTTTTTCCTTGCTTGTATATTGGAAGGCTTAACAGGCTCATTTGTTCGTGAAGGTGCATGTTCATTGTGTTCCTCCGCTTCACATGATTCACTCATTCGTCCATTGGTGAACTCATCCTTTTGCATGTGCTCCCATTGTTCGTTGCATTCGTAGTCCTGTAATGTTTGCTGGTGTACTTGTACCTACAGTTACTCATGATGAGATGACATCAAATCCAAAACCTCCTAGTCTACCATGGCACATGATCATTTTACATGTAGGCAACCGGGAGAGGTGGCGCTACAAAACATTTTTTCACTGTCCATATACTCCTCGTCCACGATCCTGGAGGACCTCTGTAGTGAACCCTACATGCTTTCCCATAATGAAGAAACTCCTGGTATGTCCCTCTTCATGAGAAAAATAATTCCCCTTTGCATCATTTCCCAAGAATCTTCCGTTTAGCCTAGTTTACAAGATTGGTGCTACTGACCAATTTCCTACTTGCACTGATTTGTAGAGATTAAAACTAGCACTAGCACCGTATGGAGCAACCAAGCCCCTTTTTAGTCACGCTGATCCTCTTTTGGCAAGTTTTTTAAATATGGAGTCGAAGCTTCCAGGTCTAGAATATTTGTAACAGAAGTTTGCTAGATGGTTGGGATCCTTTCCCCTATTAGGATGGAACAAACCCAAGAGATAAGGCCTCTCCCATGATAAGGGGAACCATCTCCCCTCCATAAAAGCTATATAAGCCCCTCCTTTGCCAATCTGAACTAGTTTTTTTGGATGTAGTTTTAGTCTTAGTGTTTTTGGAGCTTGAATAATCAGCAAGACATCCATAGCTTGTAGCTCTCTAGTTTATGTTTGAGGGAAAATAGTTTGTTTGGTTTGGTTTGAGACTAAAGGGAAGAAGCCTTAAAATTTCAATTATTGGGGCTATCCATGAGATGCTAGCATAAGTGTGGGAACTTGGATATGTCGAAGGATACCAGCAACATCAAGGCATTGGTTGTAATCTCTCTCTAAACTTATATGAATACAACTATTGATTGATTTCCTACATTGAAGTGTTATCTTACATTTGATGGCTTAATGTTCCATGACCTGTTAAGTAGGATGAATGTGATTTGTATGCTATCACATTTATTATTATTATTTGTTTACTTGTTTTAGGTATTCGAAGGAAGGAAACGAAAATTTGGTGGAGTAAGGAAGCAAGATCATCACCAAGCGGAATAGAGTTCTAAGAGGTAGGCCCTCTTATTTGATTCTAGCTTAATGAAATTTTCCATAGATTTTTTGTTTGTAGCTAGACCCGCTCTCTCACGCTAGAGACTTGTTTGTGCCCACACTGAGAATTTACCTGCACCAAAAATTGGTCACCATATTGGGGAGCCAATCCTCCCATTTGATTGATTGTCATTTCATGGTTTTGTGTGAACTTTTCTAGTATCACCATTTCCCTTTATTTTTCTCTGCTTTTCCTAGTTTATTGCTCTGAGTCTGAAATTTACAGTGGCAGGTCTAGTTTTGACCTTTGAATTTTTTTATTTTTTTCTTGAATCCCTTGATCAGCGCTCTTTTTTGGCCAAATAGTCATGTCGATCAGTGCGCTAGTTGTAGTCTTTCTAGTGATGTCAATCGTGCCGATAAACACTTGTTGTTTGTTAGGTAGTCACGTCGATTCCTGTAGGGGAAGATTAGGGTTTCTCCTCGATCATAACCAGTATGTCTTTCCCTCTTAATTTCTTCCTCTTAGCTCATTTTGTCTGTGTTCTCCATGACTGGAAAGATTCGTTAGCTTGGTTTGTATGCTTGTTTGGTTTGCCTTCTTTTACTTGATTTTTTGAGTCTTTGGATGGTTTGTGGCCCTAAGGCATCTAGGTTGTCATCAATTTAGCTATTTGTGTGCTCAGCAAGTCAACTTGTTGGTTAGCTACTCCATGCATTTTCATTTTTTAGTCCTTTTATCGCTTTGATTTTAATTAAACAAGTTTGAAAAGTTTCATTTGTTCTTCTCTTGATTAAGCATCTCTTTTCGAGCATATATTACATTGCAGGTCTTGTTCTTGATTTAATCATTGCATCATTGGTCTCGAAGGAATTCTCTTTTCGTCCTTTCCATTTGATTGATGTTGATTATTTTGAAAAAATTTCATTGAAGTGTTTGTGAAAGATTCATGTTATCATTCCATTGAAAAATACATAATTCTAGTTTGTTGAATCAATATGTTACATTAGCTAGCATCATTGAAGATTAGAGTCGCATCATCATTTGTATTCGAAAAGAAATGAATTATCTTTTCTATTAAAAGGACTAGTTGAAGTGCATTCGATAGGAAGATTCAATGCATTTTGGAGATTTATTAGTGAAAGATTTTATTCTTTGATTATTGCTTTGATTGTGTGTTCTCTATCTCTCAATCAGTGTTAACTTTCATCAAAGACAAAGATTTCCTTTCTCATCTAGTTGCATGTACGAGGCTTTTTTTAGTTGATAGCAGTAGGGCCTTGTAATTGAAACCTAATTCAAGATCAATCATTAAAATCTATTAAGTTAACCTAAGGAAGCATTAGAAATTAACCCTTATATTTAGAGGTCTAGGCTAGAGATGTGTTCCGACATCTTTAAACCTAGCAGTTGTCATTCGCTTCAGCACTAGACAACACTAGTACGGAATTGTGCTCCTTGTACCATCAAGTATATAAAGGGAGACCCCACTAGGTTAGAAATATTTTATCTGTTGGAAGTGAGTCTGTCACCTTGTAAATGTGATACACTGAACACAACATTCAGGGAGATTTCTTGCCTGTACTTCTCGGTTCGCCGAGAGGTATTCTGCAGTTCATGGTTACCTTGTAATCCTTTTGCCTAGATCATCCAAAGTAGTCATTTTAGTATTTTTGACTCTTTAAATTTAAAAGATCATTGAGAACTTGTCCTTTTGAGCTCGTTCAAACTGAAAGAGACTAGAGACACCTTTTTCACTTTTCTCGACTCTTAAAACAAGAAAATGCAAAGTTTAGTTTCAGTGTTTTAAAATTAACTTCCTACGAAATATTCTTGGTTAAAGTTATCTTCCTTAGTAATTCTTTAGGGTCGATTCCAATGGCAACATTTCCAAAGTCTACTAGTCAAGGATTCCCCTCGGATTGGAATTTTGGTCATTTTCCTTTGTTTGGAAATGCTAGTGCTCATTATATCGCAATGTTGTCCCTCCCTAGGTTAACCATTAGTTTACCTATCTAGTTATTTTTTACCTCGGTGGTCTCGAGTGTCTCGACCCCTGCCCAGCCATCTCCTTCATTTGAACCACATCACGTTGATTCTATGGTTGACCTCTCACCTTATTCCCCTATTTCTTCACCCTCCTCTTCTACTTCGGCTAGTGAAAGTTTGAAATCTAGTAACCAGGAGGCTAAGAAGAGGAAGAAGAAGACGAAAGATAAGCAAGAGGCCAACCATGCAGTTCTTACTCCAAATGCACCTCCCATAGATAAACCTTCTAATCCTACATGAAGGTAAAATTCCCTTGCAGATTATGTAAGGGTGACGATCTCCTCCGAGACTGTCTTGGCACTCCCAAAGTCTTAGAGGTATGGTCTCAAAATATGGATCAACCATCCTCATCAACCTCTAGAGATTATTTCGATCCTGAACCCTCAACTAGAGATGGTAAGAAGAAAGGGAAAATTAGATTCCCCTGTGGGTTATGTGAAGAAGAGAATCTCCTTCACCTTTGTCCTCTTATGGATAAAGCGTCCAAATATTTGGAACACCTTACAGCTCCTCAGGCCCAACTCCCAGTTTGTTATCAGAGGCTTTCTTCTGACCCTCTCCTGGTTGGTAAAGAGCTTGACTTGGATTCATCTCTTGCCCATCTTACTCTTCTAGAGAAAGACTCTCTTGTGTCTTTTCCTAACCAACTATTGCTCGAAAAGGGTGTTGACTTAGCTCCGCCTTCAGTTGTTCACTCTATTCCCGAAGAGAGTGGTGATCATACTGCTCATGTTCTTCTCATTTCCTCAGGCTCTCATGAATCGAAGAGTGACCCTCCCATCCCAGTTGTTCAATAGAGTCCTTTTCCTATTCTTATAGAACATGGGGGAAATCATATGATACCCCCACCAAGTATTTTTGTCATTTCTTTTGATTGGAGTAAATTAACTGCTTTTTGCCTTCCATCTTATGTACCTTTCCAGATCACAATACAAGCCTATAATATGGTAGTACATGACACTATATTAGATGAAGGTTCATATGTTAGCATCATGTCTTCCACTACTTGGCAAGCTTTGGGTTCCCCACAGTTTGTGCCCGTCACCCAGAATTTGTTGGCTTTCAACGGAGGAACTAGTCAACCATTAGGGATCCTTTTGAAGTTCACTATTACTTTGGGAGTAAATACCATCTATATAGACATGATGGTAGTCCAAGGACCCTTAGATTTCAATCGCCTCCTTGGACACAACTATGTTTATGTCATGGGAGCTCTTGTTTCTTCATTTTTTCATGTGGTTTGTTTTCCACACAAAGGGAGAATTGTGACTGTTGATCAAATGTCATTCAATGGTCACCAATTTCCTCCATTGCAACCATCGTCCCCTATCAGCTCTTATTTGAAAGTAGTACCTTCCCTACCACAGGTCAATTATGTGGCTACCCGTTCCATCTCCACATCTACTAATGATCACACAGATGGTATATTACATTATGTAATGGGGGCATTAGAACTAGATCTGTCATTAGTACCAATTGACAAGTATTCCTCCTAGAGTGTAGTTCCCCCATCGAGTCATTCACGTATCTTGAAAGTGCACCTTCATTCCATCCACCTAGCTAAATGAAATGAAGCTTCGGGGACATGTACCTTGAATTGAGTCATTATGCTAGGGGCATGTAAGCTTAACTCAAGGATAATTTATCTTTGTTTCAAGCTTGTGTATAAAATGAAACCAAACCTCAAGCATAGTTTTTCATTTCAAGCTTGTGTAAAAATGAACCCATGCCCAATTTACATCTCACGATTTCCATTTTTATCAGCTAATTTTTGCTAGATGAGCCTTTGTTGTTTTATTCCATCGTCACCATCTCTTTGATTGATCATATGCTTTCACTTGGTTGTTTTTCCCTTTCCTGAGGAACTACAACAATGAGTGGTTTTATTATCTATCCTCTTGACCATTACATGTTTTGAGCAGTTCCTCCATTGCCAGAACTAATTGCTACCCTTTATACCACTCATGTTGGGTTGTGTTATATTCTTTCCATGACTAGCCCATGTAGTTAACCATGGGGTTAGAGGGTGGGCAGAGCCCCCCTTCATTGTGCCGATTGTGTAGTGGTTGGGCGGGGGGGCCATAGGGGGTTTGAGCTATACCCATAACCCCACTTTATGGGGTCCGAGGTAGCACCCTAAAAATTTTTGGTTTTGGACCCTATGTTAGGTTGGGTGGACCCACCTATGGTTTTGTGTATGATTTTCACACATGTTTTTTGGACGTGATGGTTTTTCTATCCATGGTATTGGATGCTTTGGCATGTATAAATATGTATTGTAACAATGAAAGGAATATAATGAAAAATCAAGCTGGTAGTCCCGGTTTTGGGATCTAGGGGTCTCTGTGTATATGTGTTTTATGTGTTATGCTCTCGCATTGTTTATTTTATGTTTTTTAGAATTCATATCCAAGTAATTTCTGTACGGGGTTAAAACCTACATTTGGTATTATAGCTATTTTGGCTTTAAGGGGACGCCTTTGTTGCTAAGGGGTTTCTCTCAAGCCTATGGTAGACCCTGTTTAGTGGGAGATCTGCGAGATTGACTCTGGTGGTGAAACAAGATGGCAAGCAGTGGAAAGATAGAGATCGAGAAATTTAATGGTCAAAGTTTTGAGTTGTGGAAACTCAAGATGAAGGATCTGTTGGTGGATAAATATCAGTGGATCGTGGTAGATCTGGGTAACAAACCAATGGGAGTGTCTGATGAAGAATGGAAGAAGTTGGATTGGAAGGCAAAGAACACAATATGATTATGTGTCTCAGATTCAATATTGCTAAATATATCAGGGGAAGCTACGACGAAGGATTTGTGGGACAAGTTAGGGACTTTGTAGCAATCTAAGTCTCTGGTGAATAAACTGTTCCTGCAAAAAAAGTTGTATAATCTGAGGATGAAAGATGGAGACTCTGTGATAGAGCATCTGAATGCATTTAATACTGTGGTAAGTCAGTTAGCATCTGTTGATATTAAAATTTCAGATGACGATAAGTGCATGAATTTGTTGTGTTCTCTACCAGATTCGTGGGATAGTCTGGTTATTGCAATAGGTAGCAATGAAACTACCTTATAGTTTGATGAAATAGTCTTAGCCTTGCTAATGGAGGAGATGAGATAGAAAAATATGGAGAGCCAGAATGGTGATGCCTTGTCTATACGAGGATAGTCCCAGAACAGAAACAAAAATAAGTCATCGAGTGGGAGATCTAAATCTAGAGGGAGATCTAAATATCTAGGAAAACTTGTAAAGGTGGTGTACTAGAAATGTGGAAAGGAAGGGTGCTACAAAAGGAATTGTAAATATAAAGCTCCTGATAAAGGAAAGGGATTTGATTATGCTCCTTCTGCAGAGGTGAAAACCACCTCAGTTGAAGGTGGGGATGTGTACTTGGCTTCTTCAAGTACACATGTAGATCATGAGGCATGGTTGATTAACTCAGGTGCATCCTTTCACTTCAATCCCCATAGAGAGTGGTTTTGCGAGTATGAGAAATATGATGGTGGTGATGTCTTCTTGGGGGATGATAGGAAGGCTAGAATAATTGGTCACAGAAAATTAAAGTTGAAGTTGCAAGATGGAAGGGTTAGAACACTTCCGGGTGTTCTGCATATTCCTGCATTGGCCAGAAATATGATTTCTGTAAGCAAGTTGGATGATGCAGGTGTAAAAACAGTGTTCGAGAAGGATACCTACAAAATGGTTTGGGGAGCATTGGTATTGATGCGAAAAGTTCGAATTGGAACTCTGTACAAGCTGCAAGGTAGCACTTTGATTGATGGGTGCAATAGTTCTGTGGTTCCTGAAAGTGGAGCAAAAAATGTAGTGGTCTCTGGAGAGAAGACCATGTTGTGGCATCAAAGGCTTGGAAATATTGGAGAGGAGGGCCTTTGAATACCTCATGGTAAAGGTATGGTAGAAGGTATGAGTAATAGCTCTCTGGATTTTGATTTCTGTGAAATTGTGTATATGGGAAGCAGAATTAGGTGAGTTTCCCCTCTGGTGGTAAGATGGCGAAACATATATTAGAGCTTGTGCATAGTGCTATGTTTGGACCTGTGAAGGTTCCATCACTGGGTAAGTTTGTGTACTATGTATCATTTATAAGTTTGTGTACTATGTATCATTTATAGATGACTTCTCAAGGAATACATGGATATATTTCCTTAATAAGAAATATAAAGTCTTTGATAGGTTTAAATAATTTAAGGCTCTCATGGAAAATCAGACAGAGAAGAAGATAAAGGTGTTGAGGACAAATAATGGTGGAGATTTTTGCATCAAGGAATTTGAAGAATTCTGTAAGAAGTGTGGTATAGCATGGCAGGAGACTACTCCATATACACCTCAACAAAATGGAGTTGCAAAAAGAATGAATAGGACATTGATGGAAAGGGCAAGAAGCATGCTGAGTGGTGCTGGGTTAGGACAAGAATGTTACCTGGTCAACAGGTCACCTTCATCAGTGTTGGAGGATAAGACTCCACAAGAGGCATGGAATGGTAAGAAACCCTCTCTTTCACATATGCGGGTATTTGGGTATGATGCATATGTACACGTTCCAAAGGAGAAACAAACTAAGTTGGATAGTAAATCTGAAAAGTGCATTTTTATTGGGTATAAGGATGGTTTAAAGGGTTATAAGCTTTGGAACCTAGTCACATGGAAGGTTGTGTACAGCTGAGATGTGGTGTTCAGAGTGGTAAAATGTGTTATTAAACATGAAGTCCAACCAAACGAACCTAAGAAGATAGAGTTTGAGCTTAAGGAGGAAGAATCAGACTCTACAGTAGAGGAGGAATTATAAGATGAAGAGCCACAAACTCTGGGTATGAGAAGATTAGTTCAAGAAAGAAGGCAGCCAGAAAGGTATAGTCTATCTGCTTTCTATTCAAATTTTTCTTTATCTATTACTAACGATGATCCCAAAACTATGAAGGAAGTAGTAGTTTCAGAGGATGGAAAACTCTAGAAAGAGACCATGGTTGATGAAATGACGTCTTTGCACGAAAATGAGGCTTGGGATTTGGTGGTGTTGCTGGCTAGAAGGGACCCCATTGGTAGCAAATGGGTGTTCAAGAAAAAGACAAATGCAGAAGGAAAGGTGGAGAAATAGAAAGCTCAATTGGTAGCAAAAGGTTATTCCTAGGTGCCGGGAATTGATTTTGGTGATATTTTTTCTCCTGTCACCAAGGTAACTTCTATTAGATTAATTTTATCTGTTGTTGTTGCTTTTGATTTTGAGGTAGAACAGATGGATGTGAAGACAACATTTCTTCACAGGGATCTGGAAGAGGAAATATACATGAAGCAACCTGAAGGCTTTCCAGTGAAGGGTAATAAGGAATTCGTAGCAAGTTAAGGAAGTGTCTATGTGGGTTAAAATAGTCACCAAGGATGTGGTATCAGAAATTTGATACATTTATAAGGGGACTTGGCTTCACCAGAAGCAAAGCAAATCACTGTGTGTATCTTAAATTGATTGGTGAACGTGTTATTTATGTGTTCTTGTATGTGGATGATATGTTGCTGGTTGGAAATGACAAAGAAATTATTCAGGATTTGAAGATCCAATTTTCCTCCAAATTCGACATGAAAGATCTTGGTGCTACAAACTATATTTTGGGCATGGAAAGTAAAAGAGATTAGGCAAAGAGGAAGCTATGGTTAAACCATAGGAAGTATGTCGAGACAATATTGCAAAGGTTTAATATGTAGGATAGTAAACTAGTGAAGATTCCTATTCCTGTAGGTGTGAGGTTATCTATTGAACAGTGTCCCAAGACACAAGAAGAGGAAGAGGACATGTCCCATGTTCCATATGCGAGTGCAGTCGGTAGTTTGATGTATGCAATGGTTTGTACTAGACCAAACATTGCACATGTAGTGGGAGTATTGAGAAAGTTTATATCAAAAACTAGGGAAGGAACACTAGACAACAATGAAGTGGGTTTTTAGGTATTTGCGTGGCACTAGTGATTATGGTTTGTGCTACCAAGGAAGATTAGGATTGGACAAAATGTTGGATATTCGTGGCTTTATTGATGTAGATTGGGCTAGAGATCTGGATAAGAGAAGATCTACAAGTGGATATGTGCTTAACCTATTTGGAGGTGCAGTCACTTGGATGAGTAGGAAAAAATATATAGTGGCACTATCAACTACAGAGGCAGAATACATGGCAGCCACTCATGCAAGCAAGGAAGCAGTTTGGTTGCAGAGATTGTGTTCAAGTATAGGGTTAGTACAGGGAGCTATAAGGATAGACTGTGACAACCAATGTGAAATTTTCTTGGAAAGCATATCATTCAAAGACAAAGCACATTGATGTTCAGTATCACTTTGTGAGGGATGTCATAGAAGACAAAAAGGTGTTGCTGTTAAAGGTGGACACTTTGAAGAATACTGCAGATGCATTGACAAAATTTGTGAGCTCTGAGAAGTTCTCTTGGTGTAGAGAGACAATGGCCATTTCAGGGCTAGAAAAATGACTAAGATCTCTTATGGCCCCCTATGGAAAGAAAATAACAAGTGGGAGAATGTTGGGCTGTGTTATATTCTTTCCACGACTAGCCCACATAGTTAACCTAGGGGTTAGAGGGGGCGTAGAGCACCCCTTTGTTGCACCAATTGTGTAGAGGAGGGGTCACAGGGGGTTTTAGGTGTACCCATAACCCCAGTTTATGGGGTTTGGGGTAGCGCCATGGAAAATTTTGGTTTTGGACCCTATGTTAGGTTAGGCGGACCTACCTATTGTTTTGTGCATGATTTTCGCACATGTTTTTTTTGATGCGATGGTTTTCGATCCATGGTATTGGACACGATGGTTTTTCAGTCCGTGGTATTGGATGCTTCGACATCTATAAATATGTATTGTAACATTGAAAGGAATATAATGAAAAATCAAGCTGGTAGTCCTGGTTTTTGGGATCCAAGGGAAAATTTCTATGTATATGTGTTTTATGTGTTATGCTCTTGCATTGTTTATTTTTTGTGTTTTAAAATTTGTATGCATGTAATTTATGTACAGGGTTAAAACCTACAACTCGTTCCTCTAGGACGAGTCACATTTAAGATTTTTTCTGACTCATAAAAGATGAAAATATTGCTGAGTATGTTTTCCATTTTTTGACTCGTTAAAGAGAATAAAAATGGTGGGCCTACTTTCATTTCTTTTATGACTCTTGAAACACGAAAATATTGTTGAGATCTTGTTGTTTTTGAACTCGTTAAAGGCTACGGAACATCATTTACCCAATATATGTTTACCCCTTTTTCGGGCTAGGAGAAACTATTTACAAAATAGGTACTCCTGACTGAAATGGTCAAGCGGTTATCTCAAGTATTGTTTTCTACCTTTTCGGGCTCGAGAGACACAAATATTTGAAAAGGGACCATGTGCAGTTTTTTTTTTCCGTGTCCTTTTCAAACTCTCTAACCATGAAAAAAGATACCGAGTTACAGCTTTGTCAGACTCGTTAAAATTTTAAACGACATCAGATTCGTCACCATGACGAACATGAGCTTCTCACTCCTAGCTCTCATTAATCTTATTGGATGGGATTCATCCAAAGGGTGGAATTATATTACAAGAAAATGCTATCCCCGTTAAGCTTATGTAAAAATAACTGCGATACTCACCAGAAATGGTGAGGGAAAATTGGAAGTATTTCATTAGTTGTATTCACTTGAGGTAGCCAATTGCTCTTGAGCATTAACACTCATCTATTTTTCATGTTGGGTTTTTGGACATCCTCACTTAGTCACTTCCCTCCCTGGGTTTTGGGTTATCCATTTTAAATCTTCCATTTGATCTCTGCCACCTCATCATGGTCATCGATCCTTTGGACCAAGAAAATGCCAAACTCCGGAGTCATGTCGCTGATATGTTCAATAGTTAGTCCCTCTATAGTTACACTTACTCCTAATTCTTTATATCATCTGAAATCATCATATCCCTTTGTCTCGTGTAAATGATGTGGGATACATCATAGCCTTCCTTCGACATGGTTGCTTCCTGTCGACTTCAACTCATTATCGAGGAAGCTAGCCGAGAGACTCCCTTCTAGTACCTTAGAGCTTGCATGCCTTAATAGCAAGTTATTCGCACTGGACAACAAGTTCGTATCATTGGCTTTCAATCGAGTAATTTCACAGGTGTTCGGCTTCAGTTCATTTATTCACATTCTGTGCATTGTGCTACTAGTACTTTGAGAGCCATTTTCATTATTGGTGGTTTCTCTCATGGTTGTTAACGATCGAAATCATTGACCATAATCAAGTGACTTTATAGCATGTTTGACTTCAACACATTCATTCACATGTTAGGATTTGTACTTTGATTAGGTTGTGTTGGAGCACAAGACCTTAGGCTCAGATTACAAAAGTCCAAGTTGCAAGGCGATGTGACATGATCATGTTGACATACATGTCTCTTTCAGATGGATGGTTGCGACCATTCCATGAGTTGTCATATGTGATCCTTCTCATTATTGGATGGTTGCAACCATACCCTGGCTTTGATATGATCCTCCTTATTGGATGGTTGTGCCCATGCCTTGGATCCGTTTGCATGATCATTCTCTAGATTGCTGCATCCATACCACGATTCATGTATCATTTGTTAGAGTTTTTAGTGATGTATACATATCTATGCTTTCTTGCAAGTTTTCCAACAATGGACTTTGATTAACTGCATCCACTTGTAAAGCATTCCACCCCTCACTTTAGTTCTGCCTTCATGCTTTAGGGGGCATATGTTACACAAAATTTTGTCACTGTCCTTGTTCTCCCTATCCACAATCCTGTAGGACCTCTACAGTGAACCCTACATGCTTTCCCATAATGAAGAAACTCCTAGTATTTCCCTCTTCATGAGCAGAATAATTCCCCTTTGCATCATTTCCCAAGAATATTCCTTTTACCCTAGTTTACAAGACCGGTGCTACTGACCAGTTTTCTCCTTGTGATGGTTTGCAGAGATTAAAAATAGCACTAGCATCGTACAGAGCGACTGAGCCCTTTTCCAGTCACATTGATCCTCTTTTGGAAAGTTTTTTAATTATGGAGTCGAAGCTTCCAAGTTTAGAAGCTTCGTAACGTAAGTCTGCTAGATGGTTGGGCCGGATGGAGTTAAAGAAGTTCGTTTGGGCTCCTTTCCCCTATTAGGATGGAACAACCCCAAGGGATAGGGCCTTTCCCATGATAAGAGGAATGATCTCCCCTCCATCAAAGCTATATAAGCCCCTCATTTCCCAAGCTGAACTAGTTTTCTTGGATGTAGTTTCAGTCTTAGTATTTTTGGAGCTTGAATAATCAGCAAGACATCCATAGCTTGTAGCTCTCTAGTTTATGTTTGAGGGAGAATAGTTTGTTTGTTTTGGTTTGAGACTAAAGGGAAGAAGCCTTAAAACTTCCGTTGTTGGGGCTGTCCATGAGATGCTAGCAGAAGTGTGGGAACCTGGATACGTCGGAGGAGACCAGCAATGTCAAGGCATTGGTTGTAATCTCTTTCTGAACTTATATGAATACAACTATTGAATTATTTCCTACATTGAAGTGTTATCTTACATTTGGTGGCTTAATGTTCCTTGACACATTAAGTAGGCTTAGTGAAATTTGTATGCTATCACATTTGTTGTTGTTGTTTGTTTTCTTATTTCAGGTATTCGAAGGAAGGGAACAAAAAGTAGTTGGAGTAAGGAAGCAAGATCATCACCAAGTGGAATAGCGTTCTAAGAGATAGGCCCTCTTATTTGATTCTAGCTTAAGGAAATTTTCCATAAATTATTTGTTTGTGGCTAGACCCTCTCTCAGGCTAAAGGAATTGTTTGTGTCCCCACAGAAAATTTACCAGCACTACAGGCGACAAGGTTGTGAACCGGGATGATGGCTCTAGGAACGGCTAATGAAAAGTGTGCAAGCATCACTAAGTGATAGAGACGGGAAATCTGAGTTGATAGTGACTGCCTGCGAGGTCTGGCTTGGCTGGGAGGCAATATTGTGCAAATTTTGGGAGGGATAGTCTAGGCTGCAAGAAGGAAAGGAAAACATTCTCAGTGCATTTTTCGGAATGAATGGGTAGTGGGGGTTGGATAGTCAGATTTGTGCAATTTTCCAAAGGAACAATTTAGGTTGCATGAAGGGTCAGTATACAGAAATTGCATAGTTTTTGGGAGAAACTGCCTAGGAGATTGGCAGCCAAAACTATGCAATTCCCAGAGGGAACTGGCAGTTGGCTACTTGGGTCACTGGCAGCCAGAATTGTGCAATTCCCAGAGGGAACTAGTAGTTGGCTGTTGGGGTCACTTGTAGCCCAAACGGCACAATTCTTAGAGGGAACTGGCAGTTGGATGCTCATTCACTGGTAGTGTAAACTGCGCAATTCTTGCAGGGAACTACCAGTCTACTGCTAGTGGGGAAATTGCGCTGAACCTGGGAAGGTGGCCTACTGATCATCTCTGCACAATTTTTGAGATGAGAAGACTACTGGATGGCAAAAGGCCTTCTCATGAAAACTACACAATTTCTTGGATCAGTATTCGGTCAACTGTCCAGATGACTGACTGGGAAAACTGCATAATTTCTAAACGAGACAGGGAAGGGTGCTTGTTGTCTGTCCAGCCTGTCTACACAATTTCCTCAATTAGTTGAGTGAGTGAGGTTAGTGATATCTGCACAAATTTTGAAAGGAGTCAGTCCCCAGGTGACTGTTGGGTCCGACTGTCTGGGTGGTCAACATGCAAGTTGATTGAACTGCTTGGGGGAAAAGTAGCTTGAAAAGACTAGCTTGGTGCTTCTTTGTTGTTTTGGTTGATAGTTGATTGAGTCAATGGAGGGGTAATGTTCTAGCTGTCAGAGGGGAGTCTGGTTGTCAGGACTTCAGCAAAAATGACTAAGTGTGTGAACGATTGAAACATACATAGGTGATCATGCAAACACATAGTCACATGGCTCGATGACGAAATGAGTCAAAGCATCCAGATGCACATCTTCAACATGAAAATGACGGTGCAAGTGACAAGCATGACACTCATGATTGACCACTCATTAATCAAGATGATGCTTACGCAACAGTGAACATGACTGCATGTGCGAGTGCGATAGATGTTTTCATATCGAACACAACAAGCACATACGAAGTGAAGACTTTGAGAATAATGAGAACATGGATGCACACATTACTTAGACACTACCATGCAGAAACTTGAATGAAATGAAAAAGCAAGGCAGGTGCGAGGACTCACAGGAACTCATGGAGCGAACTCGTGTGTGTGCAGTCATCAACTGAAACTCTCAAGGGAGGCTCCAAAATTGGTGGAGGCCAAAATTTTGGAGGGTGGTTGTAGCTACTACAACAAGTAGGCTCATCAAAATATTGTCGCGCATAAATTATCCTATTACATCATTGCAAAGGAAAGTTAAGAAATTTGAATGGACAGAAGAATGTGCAACTAGTTTTTAGTAGGATGCAGTTGTTGATAAATGCTCCATTTTTAAAGATTGCAAATCCACACAAAGAGTATGTGGTATGTATAGATTCTTGCAAGAGAGGAAATTGTGAAGTCCTAATGCAGGAAGGATAGGTAGTGTGTTAAGAATCAGGGAAACTAAATGAGCATGAGAATAATTCTCCAACACATGATCTTGAGTTGCTAGCGATCGTCAGTGCATTGAAGATGTGGAGACACTATCTTCTTGGCAGCAAGTTTGTATTGTTGAGTGATCATTGTGGATTGAGGTATCTATTTGACCAAATGAACCTGAACTTCAGACAAGCTAAATTGTTGGCCATGATAAGTGAGTTTGACCGTGAGATTAGGTACATTAATGGTAAAGAGAACAATGTTGCAGATGCTCTTAGGAGAAGAGTACATGTAAATCACATTGTAGCTATGAGTTCATACAGGACAAATCTACAAGGTCATATCTTGCAGGCAGGTTAGTAGGATGGTAGGTACATGTAGCTTATACATAGGTTACAATAGGGTATAGATGATTAGGATGGGGACTATCATTTCATAGTATATGGTTTAGTCATATTTAGGGATAAGATATATGTACCGAAAAATAGTGAGCTCTAGAAGCTTACCTTGAGGGAATTAAGCCATATTCAGGTCACCAATGAGATCATAAGACATTGACATTGGTGAAGAATTTATACTATTGGCTGAACTTGAAGAAACAAGTGGCGGATTTTATGGATAGGTTCTTGGATTGTCAATAGGTAAAAGTACTAAGAGTGTAAGTATCCAAGTGGTCTACTACAGTTGATTATGATTCCAGACTAGAAATGGGAGGTCATTTCCATGGACTTCATTACAGCTTTTCCGAGCACATATAGACAACATGATTATATTATGGTTGTGGTTGACAAATTGACAAAAATGTTACACATTATTTTGTTACCATTAGGCAAATGACCACCATTCTATATATTTCGCTATCTGTTGAAGTATTCCAAAGAATTCCCCTACAAGGTACAAGGTTAAGACCTAAACCATCCCAAAGAGAATGAGAATTTTGAATTACATGGTCCAAAAACCTATTTTTGAGCATCTGCGCAGTTCACTAGCTGATTATGCACATATGCAGATTTGATCATTTTAGTTAGCACATATATGCACTCTATCTTCCACTATGACATATGCACATGACTTAACGTGAGTAAAAATAAAAAGTTATTTCTAGAAGCTTTGTTGGGGTAATATTTCCCAACTGAATGCTTCTAACTAATGCTTACTCAAGCCTAATCCCTTTGTTCATGGAGCTAATTAGATCTCTTTGTGGAACCATAATACCTCCTTTTGAGGATCTCATCCCTTGAGAAGAGGATCTAAAACCTCCTCCTTTTGGCCTATAAATCAAACACAAACCAAAGAGATAGGGAGGACTGCTGAATGTAAACTTATGATGTTGGAATAGCATTAGAAGGCTTGCAACCTAAGAGAGGATTGGAGACTATTAGGGAGAGGTTGGAAACATCAAGGTTGTGGTTGTATTGCTCTTTCTTATTCAATTTTAATACAAAAGAGAATTTCTTTCCCATTGTAGTTTTTCAATGGAGTTGATGAATTGTGTGTTAACTTCATTTTTCCATTGATAATGTTATTAGTTACTAGTTTCCTTGATCACTAGCATGGGTTTATTGAGTCATTTATCTATCATATGCCTTTGATCCTTTGTTGTTATTTTTTCCAGGTCTAGATTTTGAGCATTAAGGAGTTGATTCAAACTATAACGAGGATCTTCATCATCCATTTTTAAAAAAATGTATGTATTCCATATTACAATATTCTTGGTTATGATTCAATAGAAATGAACCGAGGGAAAGTTTTACTAGTTTGCCTGTTTGTTACTAGATTCATCCATTGAATCTAGGGATATTTCTCTTGTCCCCAAGAGCCATTTTTCTACATAACAAATTGGTGACTCCACTAGGGATTGTTTTTTTCTTCATCATCTCCTATTGTGTTTTTTTGAATCCATTTGTATAACCCTTCTCTATAGCCTTATCTGATTGTGTACAAGAACTCAAAAGTTTGAATTTTACATATTCTTGGCTTTGTTTTTATTTTTTCTTAGTTTTTCACAGCTTGCTCATTTTTCTTTCAATGATAGTGTACAAATATGTGCACTTACCTTTTAGAAATTGTGTGTATACATACTGAATCAAATTGTTTTCATGTGAAAATCTTGAACTTTTCTGAAAATTTGAGTTTTTCATTTGTTGATTTCATAAAATCTTGATTGTTGTGTTTAGTTAGATTTTCTTACATTCTAGAAAATTCCTCTTTATTTTGAGTTTCCTTCTCGAATAATCATTTATCTTTACAAATTAGGGTTTAGGGCTTGATCTGGTGAATTAATGATTAATCAAAAGAAATATCAATCATTGCTGAGATAGATTGAGTCTATCCTCTTTCTATCAAAAGACCAGATTAAGGATTGGGTTTCCATGATTTCAAAGAATCATTAGTATTGGTAAAAATTTAGGGTTTTTTCGAGGCACCACTCATGATTTGAAGCTTGTTTCTTTTGTCCAACTGAATAGTGGTTATTCCTTTTTATAAGACAACAAAATTTCCTTCTTAGAGTGATTCGTAATTCATTACATCAAGTTGAAATTATGGCTTGTTTCTGTTGAAGGGGGAACTAATTGTTCATTAGGGGAATTTTGAGGTATAAAATAGGCCCCATAAGGAAATTATAAAATAATAGTGGAAATAATAAAATAAGATTATATTATATCATCAAATTTTAGAGGGAAAATAGAAAAAACAAAATTTTCAACTCGAATTGTCAGCTTATATCCCTATGGGTTTACTAAAATTTAAAGTAGAAACACTTGTTAGATGTAGAATTTGCTTCCTCTTCGAAGAAGCACCCATGTTGCATATTTTCGATAGGTCCTGCTACAAGAAAACTAAGAAATACATGAAAAACGTGATTGCAATCACGTTTTTTCATGTATTTCTCATTTTTGGTGTATTAGGGTCCATCAAAAGTATACAACATATGTACTCCTTGGATGAGGAATTAAGTTTTGAATGTAGTGAGTACTCCTGCTCGAAATTTGAGTAAAACCTTAGGGATATAAGTTTAAAATATGAGTTGAAAAAGTAGTTTTATTATTTAATTATTTTGTAGTCTTTTTATATTTTTACTTCAAAAATGGTGAATCACCCCCATGGTTGACATCATCATCTTGAATCCTATTGGTTCTTATAAAGTTTATTTTGGTTGTACATTTTTCTTAGGAGGCCCATTTTAGACCTTAAAATTCCTCTAATGTGTTTTTGGATATGTCAAAAGTTGTTATTAAAGGTTTAAATTTTTCATTTTGTAGCTTGGATTTTAAGGAAATTAGGTTGCAATTTTGAAAAAAAAATTCCCCCTCATGGCTATGGAGGGGATAAGAATCATGTGTTCTACATTCTATTTGACTTGTATTTTGAAAATGATTCTTGTATTGTTGAAAATTAAATGAAACCTCTTTCCTTACTTTAGTTACAATTCATCAAAGTGAAAAGATTCAATTATCTTGCTCGATTGCATTTAACTTTGAGTCAGGTTATAACACAACGAGTATCACATCCATCAACCTACTGAGTGAAAACATATTAAAAAAAAATTATAACAAAAAAAATTACAATATTTATATTTCTAGGACTCATTACACCTACATTAGATCAGATAGTAGGGATTTGGAATGGGGAAGTGAGTTAACTTTCCAAAGTTGCAAACAAACAATAAAATCTTGTGGTAGGGAGTAAATCCATTTATTATAGTTTTACTTTGGGAATCTCCTCTTATAAGTGAATTAAGCAGAAGATAATATCATACCGAGTGAAGTGATCAACCCCACTTCACTGGTTATGGTAGTGTGATTTGCATGCATTACAAATGATGTCGAAAGGTGTTTCAGAGTCACTTGAAGGATAAAATTACATTAACCATGTTGAGGAACCTTCAAGCGGATTGAGCTTTGTTACTTTTCTCTTGCGTGTACATTTGATCTTTGAATATCCTCCCAGGTTAAACTGTTACATGTGGTAACCTTAGAGATGATTATCTTAGGGCTTTTACCCAAGGTGACGACGGGGGGAAGTTCCTACTATACTTGGAGTAGATGTTAACTAGACTCACTTGGACCTTTTTGGAGGGTATTCTTCACTTGAGATGGCATAAGTGAAGTTGCACAAGATCATGTCCATTAAGCAAGTTGTGAGCGTAATTGATTCCACCTACTCTATCTCTATTCACTTCTCACATTGATATCTGTGACGTTGGATTTCATCACCAACCAGTAGTTTTGTTGTGAAAACAATATTTACATGGTTTGATTCCTTAGATTTATTAGCGAATGTTATTTTCTTGTTTTTATTTTTTAAGGAATTTAGGTGTGGATTGTGATTTTGAATTATTAATATTGTTGAAATGTATTTAAATTAATTCTAATGGCAACACTTCCATATTTTATCGATAAAGAAACCCCTTTTAACAAGAATCCTAGTCCTTTTCTTGGATTTGTAAATGTTGGTCCTCATTATATGGCTACGTTGTCACTTCCCATATTCATAACAAGTTTACTAGTGTGGTTGTTTTCAACTTCTTTAGTCCCAAATACCCAAATTGTTCCTCCTCAGCCATGTTCTTCACCTCAACCAAGTTCTCCATCTCAACAAGACCAATCGTTTGTTGACCCTTTACGTTCTTCACCAAAAGTGTCTGCCTCCTTTTCTTCTTCCTCGCTTGGTAAAAGCCTTGATGTTAGTAACAAGGTGACTAAGTATAAGAAGAAAGGGACTAAGAAGAAGTGGAAGCAAAGTAAGAAATAAGTCAACCAAATAACTATTACTTTTAGTATGGAAAATGTTAAGGAACCATTCAAAATACATCACAAGCCCAAGTTCCCTTGAAATATTTGTATGGGTGACCACCTTCTTATTAACTGTCTAGTTATTCCAAAGGTTTTAGAGATGTGGTTCGAAAATTATCATCAACTTCCATCGACCAATTATTTTCAACTTCCTGGGAAATAGGGTAAAGTTAGGTTTCGTTGTAGATTGTGCGAAGAGAGTCATCAAACTCAACTTTCCCTCACATAGGTGAAGCCTCTAATTCTTTGTAAAACCTTACTATTTCTCAATAACAACTTCCAGCTAGTTACCACATGCCTTCTTCCAATCTACCTTCAGTTGAAAAAGTGATTGAGCTAATTCCATTGAAAATTAATCCCACTGTTCCATTGGAGAGTGAAACTCATATCACTAGAGTTGATGAACAATTGGTTGATCGAGTGGTTGACTCAATTCCATAAGTATTCAATCCCACTTTCTTTGTAGAGAGTGAAACTAATACAACTCAAGTTCTTCTTGTTACTTCAGATTCTTCTACACATGCAGGAATTTAACTTATTTATAATGAACCCCCTCCAAGTACTGAGGCTATTTCCTTTGATTGGAGTAGACTGACAAATCTTCATCTTCCTTCTTCCACCCCTTTCCAAATCATTGTGAAAGCGTATAGTAAGAACGTGCGTCACACAAATGTCGAGGAAGTTGATTTTGTTAGTATTTTATCCTGAACTTCTTGGTAAGCTTTGGGTTCCCCTCAGCTTGTGCCTATTATAGAGAATATGTTAGCTTTTAATACAACCAATAGCGAGCCTTTAGGGATCATTCATAAATTACCTATTTCATAGGAAGGAAAATTTTTCTACATCAATCATATGGTAGTCTAAGGCCCCTTGGATTTCAATTTTCTCTTTGGGCAAGACTATGTCTATACCATGAAATTTTCCATGTCCACACTCTTTCTAGTGGTATACTTCCCTCATAATGGAAACATTGTGATTATTGATCAAATTTTGTTTGTTGATATTGATTCGACTTCCAGTCATCTGACATCCCCAAATTTTCTTTATATGGAAGTGGTACCTACCCCACCACTAATTAATTATGTGGAACCCTGTTCCATGTTTCCAATTACTGATGCAAGTGAGCTGCTCACTGTTTTCTCAAATTATTTTGACTTAGATCCAATAATTGACATGGTGTACCCTATGGGGAAATTTGAACTCAATTTTTGTACCCCTTTTTATTCTCTTCACATATACTCTTTCCAAAGAGCTATTCTTGCTTCTCATGTAGACCTCTTGGAAGCCGTGATCGAGATATGTCCCTTGACATGTGTCTCTTCCATTTGGAAGCCATGATAAGTTTTTTGTGAGGATGTTTATTTACTGTGTCAACCTCACTAAAAATGAAACAAGGTTTGAGCATAGTTAGCTATGTTTCAAGCTCACATAAAAATAAAAGAAATATATGAAATTCATGAGCATAGTTTTGTGTCAAGCTCGTTAAAAAGTGGAACAAATCCCCCTCTCAATAAAGTCTTTCATCTAATCTTGTCAATAAACCTTAATTTCCTCTACCTATTAGTAACTTGTCATTTTCCTAGGCAGATCAAATGAAGCTCGAGGGGCATGTGCCTCTATAGGTACATTGTAAGTTGTTGTTAAGGCTTAAGGTTTACCCCTAACTACCTGAGTTATGAAATTGCGTAATCACTGAGCCTCTCCCTCGGCCTTCCACCCAGTTTCATCTCAGTTAGTGGATCAAAATTCAACATCTTAGACTAGGGGTTTATCAGACTGGTGTGTTGTTGTCATGAGTGAATTACAGATGCAGGTACTCTATCAGACCATGACAATATGATGAAGAAGGATAGGGAGAAGGGAAACATAACGGAAGACATATTTGTAGCTGATTATGCAAGTTGATCAATCAAGAGAAAGAAAAAGGGCACCATTTTGTGACTGCAACACAAGACTTGATATCATTGAACAATCCTTACCTCTAAGCCAAATGGAGGTGGATAGAAGATAATTTCCAAGAAGACACATAGCAAGGAAAAGAAAGAATGGCTTGCAATTTCCTTGGCATCAAGAAGTCCATGTCAACAACGTGATGTCATATCAAGTCATGAGTCATCTTATTCCACATAATTCATATGGATTATGTAATTTCTTATTCGAAAATGTATTGTAAAGTGGTAGTCCAAAAGGCATGTTCGAAATATGAAGAGTGATTTAAAGTTGAAAATTCATAGGAATTCAAACAGTCATGACGATAGTTAAAGATCTATAAGGGGGGTGAAGCATCAACCCATTGGTTATATATACACCCTCATTGTTTGAGAAAAGGACTTTTCACCTTGCCTTCTCTCCTAAGGAATTAGAGAGACAAGCTAGTTCTTTTGAGGAGCAAGTGATGGCTCCAACCCTCCATTATTGGAGCTAGTGGTGTTCGATGTATACATGTGTCTTGGGACTTTTACTTAATATATGAAGCTTAATGGAAATCACATTATTCATTCATCGATTATGAATATTTGTATGACTATTATGTGAATGTTTATGTCTCATGTTTTGTTTCACCTATACTGAAGTAGTTGAACTATCTTGGTTATTTGAGTGCTTATCATATTGAGAATGTGTTGTATTGTTTTCAATGACTGTCACATCTGTGTGGACTATTCCACTATATGTTAGATGGATCCTTTCTATTCATGTGTATCTCTTCTTGGGTGGTATTATTAATTCTCTCGTAGAGCCTCACTTTCTCCTTCCCTCTGCAGTAAAAGAACCTTGTCACACATACAACTGAATGCTTACCAAGAACACTTACTTTCTTTTTGAAGGAACACACACACATTTCTCTCTCTTGCTCATAGTTAAATCTAAAGAATATATATAAGAATACATGGAAATTGGGTGGATACTCTAGATGGGGATCCCATTCCAAATGGTGTAAGGTCTAATTGGGAATTCACGTTAGGGATACCCCCTTAGTCGACAAATTTTCAGCACTATCAACAAATTCCTTTAGTAATGTTTGGAAACTGCAATTCTAAATGAATGTGTGCTTTTCATGAATACATGAAGTATTCCAAACCTTGATTCTTTCTTACGTTATGTGCATATGTGCTATATTTATGAACATGTATTTAATAGGTATGGATTTTTCTTTCAAGTTATGGCTGGATCCATCAAGGAATTGGAGTCCCTTGAGAGATGATATATGTATGTGCTCAGTTAAAAGGCAGTGTGGTTGTTACCGCAAGGAAAGGTAACTAATGTATTGTTTTATTTATTTATACGCTGATAGTTATGTGTTTATGCTAGTATGATGTAGGGATTACATGACAAAAGAGATTTCCATGGAATCTTGAAGAAGGATTAGGTAGATCTTTCTATTGGGAGCATTAGGAATCCATGGGGTTTGAGTTTGGCTTCTATGGGGAAAAACAATAACAATATGGGGGATACATGGGTACAAAAATAATAATAAGAAAGATAGAATAGTATTATAGAGACCTAACATGCCCCTCTCCAAATAGTGTTTTCCTCAATGCTTGAATATTTATGGATTCCTCTGTATAAAATTCTCATCTTCCCATGTGGAATCATCAATGGGTAAGTTCTTCCACTTAATGATATAATATGAAATTCATCGATTCTGTAACTGTCGAGTTCTTATTTCTGTGACTTCTTCAGGCTCAAATATAATTTTTTCTTCTTCTTCAATTTCTGGCAACAATGTTTGAACTGGAAGCTTGTCATCTATAACCTTCTTTAAGCATGAAACATCGAAAATTGGGTGTAATCGGGAACATGCAGGCACCTCCAATTTGTATTTCATAGTACCAATATTTTACAACACCTTGTAAGGACTGTAGTACTTGGGTGATAATTTATTATCCTTCTTAGCTTTCTTTAGATGCATTTGTTTGTATGGTTGTAGTCTCAAAAATACCCAGGCACCTACATTAAAACTTCTTTCACTGTGATGTTGATATGCCTATTGTTTCATTCAATTCCACGCTAGGGTGAGTTTATCCTTCAAGATTTGGAGAACTTGTTCACTAGTAGAAAATGAGAATTTAGTGACTAGGTGACTAAAAAAATTAGTCACCACATCTTTTCCGAGTGAAACACTACCAAAAATGAGCAATCTTAAGTGACTAAACTAAAAACGACTAACATAAATCGCTAATTTAGTCCCAGGTTAAAATATGTGACTAGATAAGAAGTAATACAACTAAAAATGACTAACATGAATGACTAATTTAGTATAATAACAAAAATCAACTACCTAACAAGTACTACAATAATATGAATCAATTTTTTATGTTAGTCATCTTAATTGTGTCGACCAATCTAAACTTACAAGTGATAGGGGTTTGAAAGGTTGTTGAAGATTGGTTGAAAGGTTATCCTTCCTTAAACAATTATTCATCCTCACATGGTGTATAGGTGAGCCAACTTTGCATTATTTATCTCTAATTAATTTGTAATTTTAAAAATATTATTTTAATAAAAAATTTATTTTATGTATTTTTTTTTAAATCTATTCATTGAATCTAATTAGATCTAGTTCCAATGTGAAATTAATTTGAAAGGAAATTTTTATTTTTAAGACTATAATATCAAATAAAAACTACTTTAATTTCATATTAACTGACCTAGATCCATCTTAACCCTAGATCTATCAAGTGCTAATAGGGGTCCAATCTCCCGAGGTGGAAACATTTTTTTCTAGTGTAAAACTTGAGGAAATGTTTGCACCTTGAGAGATTGGATCCCTCTCACAACTTGATAGTTATAGGATTAATACGGATCTAGGTTGGTTATATAATATCTATATTTGTATTTGTGTCTCTTTTTTACTCCCTCTCTCTATCTCACCCCCCAAACATACACACACTCTCTCTACCTCTTTTCCCCTTCTCTGTCTATCTCTCTCTTCCCCTTCTCTCCCTCTCTATCCATATCCTTCTCCCTATTCCCTCCTACTCTCCTCTCTCCCTAACTCTTTCTCCTTGGCTCCCTTGTCACCTCTTGTCTCTCTCCACCTTTCTCCCTCTATGTTTTTCTTGTTCCCTCCCTCTCCTACCCACTCCAATTCCATATCTCTCTCCTCATCTCTATCTTCCTTCCTCTCTATCCCTTGGATCCTTAGCTAAGATAGATCAATGCCGGTTCCTTATATATATAAGTAATATAATATATATATATATATAGAACCAGAAAAGATCCATCTAGCTTAATTTTTTAAAACCTTAATTTAATTTCTTATAGGAATATTTTTGTAGTCGTGGGATAGAGGGTTTATATATATCTCAAATTGTAAAATTTTCTCTTTTAGAATCAATTAAAAAAATATTGGAAAATTAAATTTAAAATAAAATATTTTTACTATGAAATAAGTTATGGTTTTGGTAGTGGCCCATGGTATTGTAACAAAGCCAATTTACAAGTTAATATCCATGGTAAAGTGAGGGTGAATATCCATGGTTAACAATCTTGTCATATTGTTATAAAATATTTTGATTGTGAAATAATTTATGTTTTATGGGCATGTGGTATTTCTAATCCATGCTAACTTTTACAAGTTAATAATATCTACCGTAATGTGGGGGTGAATATCCATGGTTAAAAATCGTGTCATATTGTTATAAAATATTTTGGTTGTGAAATAAGTTATGGTTTTTGGACTTGTAGTATTGATAAGCCATGGTATTGGCCCATGGTATTGTAACAAAGCCTATTCAAAATTTAATAACAAAATCAAAATATAACAAATTGAATTTTGTTATTTTATTAATTTAACTTTTTATTTATTAATTGAGGTCATATTTAAATGTTTACAGTCATCTCAATATCATTTTTAACTTCTTCTTCTTCTTCTTAATTTAGCATCTTACACAAAAATAACAAATTCTTATTAAAAATAAATGGTTTAGCCCAATTGAAATTTATATATTTTTATTTTATTTTTATAAATATTTATTTTATTTTTTTCCATTATAAATATTTCTTTTCTTTTCATTTTGAGTTCAGTGTTGGGTTCGAATAAAATATTCACAGATTATAACGTCACATTGTAGTAGTGCATTTTTCTCTTCCTTGTCTATATTTGTGTGGAAATGCCAGAAGAAGGAAGATAATCAAATTTTATGGGATTCATACGCAAAATGGAGTTTGCATGGGAAACACCTTAGGAGAGCATCAATGATTAGATGGAGGAAGGGCTAGTTCATTGGGTGTGGAGATTTTGGTAATTTGTACAGGGGTATGAATTTGGACTCTGGAGAATTCTTCCTTTTTACTAAAGATGATTTTTGTTCTTATGAGTTAACAATTTCAAGGGTTTATATGATCAACGCATAAATTTTGTTTAGAGTTGAGGGTTTAATGATTATGATAATGCACATCTTGATTGCGACCAACAATTCATCAAAAGACAATGCACAAGTAAGAATTTTACATGTCCTTATTGTACAAAGGGTTTAATTATTATGATAATGAAAATGTTAATTGAGGCCAACAATTCATCAAAAGACAATGGACAAGTAAGAATTTTGCATGTCCTTATTGTACATATCAGTTCGCTCCTCCCTAACTTTTCTAGGGTCATAATACATGAAATTTTGTTTTTATTTCCACCATTTTTTAGTGGTTTATTGTTTATCTAATGGACCCTACCATGCCCAAATTCAATGGGATCGAGTGATGCAAGAAAATTTTCTTGTAGGATGTAAATGCTAGACCTTCCTCAAACATTATTACATGAAATTAAATTTTCTTGTAATCATAAACATAAAATCTTTTCTGTTTCATGCTTATATTTTGATCTCAATGCCTACAATTTTAAACCATGTTACTATATTTTAAGTAGAATATACTTAGATCCATTAAACCTTACAACTCTCCAAATCTTAGGTTAATTTCAGCAAAAAGGAAGGAACCTAAATGGATTTTGCAATTTAGATTCAATGCTTATAGACAATGGTTAGAAATGGAAGAACCCAAATGGTTTGATAACTTTTACCCACCCTTCAATTTCCAAGACCTTTGCTATTATATTGAACCTAAACAAAGAGAGTAGAAGAAGAAGAGGAACCTAGAGGAGGTGGACCGTGACCTACTTGATACTTTTAAAAATCTGGGCATGCCCTTTACTAGAAGAAGAGATTGACCAATATTATTGTAGATGTTGTTTCTTACAATGTTTTTATTGCTACCATGCATAGGTAGACTCTATAGGTAGCTTAGGTTATCTTTTGTTTGTTATAAGAGGTAATTCAAGAGTATCTTTATCTAGTTAGGAAGTAGCTTGGAAGGGTTTTTCATCCTGCTGATAACTATTATGTTGGATTGCATTTTGTTTTTTAGTGATAATGCCTTTTATTAAATCCACAAGCACACTTTATCACTCATGGAAACATCCACTTATTTTATGATGAATGATATGGAGACTAGGAAGTTTGAGAGGACTTTTATGGTTGTAGATGAGAGAGTTCTGTGACATATATTGAAGGATGCACTGCACCCTTTTATGAGACCAATCATCTCCATGCCACATTAGTGGATCTCTATTGCACCGAGGGAGAAACGATAAAGTATTCCACTGTAAATAGTTGCTATGTCGGGGATGAGGAACATGATGAACATGAGCTTCTCCCTCCTAGCTCTCATTAATCTTGTTGGGTCAGATTCATCCGAAGGGTGGAATTATATTATAGGCATATGCTATCCCCGTTAAGCTTGTGTAAAAATAACTGCAATACTCGCCAGAAATGGTGAGGGAAAATTGGAAGTATTTCATCAGTTGTATTCACTTGAGGTAGCTGGTTGCTCTTGAACATTAACACTCATCTATTTTTCATGTTGGGTTTTGGGACATCCTCACTCAGTCACTTGCCTCCTTGGGTTTTAGGTTATCCATTTTAAACCTTCCATTTGATCTCTTCCACGTCATCATGGTCATCGATCCTATGGATCCAAAATATGCCAAACTCCAGAGTCATGTCGCTGATATGTTCAATAGTTAGTCCTTCTATAGTTACACTTACTCCTGATTCTCTATATCATCTGAAATTGTTGTATCCCTTTGTCTCATGTCGATGATGTGGGATACACCATAGCCTTCCTTCGACATGGTTGCTTCCTGTCGACTTCAGCTCATTATCCAGGAAGCTAGCCGAGAGACTCCCTTCTAGTACCTTAGAGCTTGCATGCCCTAATGGCAAGTTATTCGGATTGGAGAACAAGTTTGTATCATTGGCTTTCGATCGGGTGATTTCACGGGTGTTCAATTTTAGTTCATTTATTCACATTCTGTGCATTGTACTATTGTTACTTTGAGATCCATTTTCATTATTGGTGGTTTCTCTCATGCTTGTTAATGATCGACATCATTGACCGTAATCAAGCGACTTTCTAGCATGTTCAACTTCAACACATTCATTCACATGTTAGGATTTGTACTTTGATCAGTTCACGTTGGAGTGCAAGACCTTAGGCTCAGATTACAAAAGTCCAAGTTGCAAGGTGATATGACATGATCATGTTGATATACATGTCTCTTTTAGATGGATTGTTGCGACCATGCCATGAGTTGTCATATGTGATCCTTCTCATTATTGGATGGTTGTGACCATACCTTGGCTTCGATATGATCCTCCTTATTGGATGGTTGTGCCCATGCCTTGGATCCGTTTGCATGATCATTCTC
Source organism: Pinus taeda (assembly GCA_000404065.3). Taxonomy (NCBI): domain Eukaryota; kingdom Viridiplantae; phylum Streptophyta; class Pinopsida; order Pinales; family Pinaceae; genus Pinus; species Pinus taeda. The sequence continues at coordinate 53,138 of APFE031456714.1, forward strand.
TGGATGGCTGCATCCATACCACGATTCATGTATCATTTGTTAGAGTTTTCAGTGATGTATATGTATCTATGCTTTCTTGCAGGTTTTCCAATGTCAGACTCTGGTTCCTCACATCCAATTGTAAAGCATTTCGTCCCTCACTTTAGTTCAGCCTTCATGCTTTAGGGGGCATCTATTACACAACATTTTGTCACTGTCCCTGTACTCCCTATCCACAATCCTGTAGGACCTCTACAGTGACTGCTACATGCTTTCCCATCATGAAGAAACTTCCAGTATGTCCCTCTTTGTGAGCATAATAATTGCCCTTTGCATCATTTCCCAATAATATTCCTTTTACCCCAGTTTACAAGACCGGTGCTACTAAACAGTTTCCTCCTTGCGCTAGTTTGTAGAGATTAAAAATAGCGCTAGCATCATATGAAGTGACTGAGCCCTTTTCCAGTCACACCGATCCTCTTTTGGCAAGTTTTTTAAATATGGATTCAAAGCTTCCAGGTTTAGAAGCTTCGTAAGGGAAGTCTGCTAGATGGTTGGGCTGGATGGAGTTGAAGAAATCCGTTTGGGCTCCTTTCCCCTATTAGGATGGAACAAACCCAAGGGTTAAGGCCTCTCTCATGATAAGAGGAACGATATCCCCTCCATCAAAGCCATATAAGCCCTTCCTTTCCCATGCCGAACTAGTTTTCTTGGATGTAGTTTCAGTCTTAGTATTTTGAGCTTGAATAATCAGCAAGACATCCATAGCTTGTGGCTCTCTAGTTTATTTTTGAGGGAGAATAGTTTGTTTGGTTTGGTTTGAGACTAAAGGGAATAAGCCTTAAAACTTCCATTGTTAGGGCTATCCATGAGATGCTAGCAGATGTGTGGGAACTCGGATACGTTGGAGGAGACCAACAATGTCAAGGCATTGGTTGTAATCTCTTTCTGAACTTATATGAATACAACTATTGAATGATTTCCTACATTGAAGTGTTATCTTACATTTGATGGCTTAATGTTCCTTGACACGTTAAGTAGGCTGAATGAAATTTGTATGCTATCACATTTGTTGTTGTTGTTTGTTTGCTTATTTCAGGTATTGGAAGGAAGGGAACAAAAAGTAGCTGGAGTAAGGAAGCAAGATCATCACCAAGTGGAATAGCGTTCTAAGAAGTAGGCCCTCTTATTTGATTCTAGATTAAGGAAATTTTCCATAGATTGTTTGCTTGTGGCTAAACCCTCTCTCTTGGGCTAGAGGAATTATTTGTGTCCCCACAAAAAATTTACCAACACCATGGGCGGCAAGGTTGTGAACCAGGACGATGGCTCTGGGAACTCTTGATGAAAACAGCGTAAGAGTCCTAAGTTGAAAAAGTAGTTTTATTATTTAATTATTTTGTAGTCTTTTTACATTTTTACTTCAAAAATGGTGAATCATCCCCCATGGTTGACATGATCATCTTGAATCCTATTGGTTCTTATAAAGTTTATTTTGGTTGTACATTTTTCTTAGGAGGTCCATTTTAGACCTTAAAATTCCTCTAATGTGTTTTTGGATATGTCAAAAGTTGTTATTAAAGGTTTAAAATTTTCATTTTGTAGCTTGGATTTTAAGGAAATTAGGTTGCATTTTTCAAAAAAAAATCCCCTCATGGCTAGGGAGGGGATAAGAATCATGTATTCTGCATTCTGTTTGACTTGCATTTTGAAAATGATTCTTTTATTGTTGAAAATTAAATGAAACCTCTTTCCTTAATTTAGTTACAATTCATCGAAGTGAAAATATTCAATTATCATGCTCGATTGCATTTAACTTTAAGCCAGGTTATAACACCACGAGTTTCACATCCATCAACCTACTGAGTAAAAACATATTAAAAAAATGCTAATAAAATAAATTATAGTTTTTATATTTCTAGGACTCATTACGCCTACATTAGATCAGATAGTAGGGATTTGGAATAGGAAAGTGAGTTAACTTTCCAAAGTTGCAAACAAACACTAGAATCTTGTGCTAGGGAGTAAATCCATTTATTATAGTTTGACTTTGGGAAGCTCCTCTTATAAGTGACTTAAGCACAAGATAATATCAGATCGCGTGGAGTGATCAACCCCACTTCATTGGTTATGGTAGTGTGATTTGCACGCATTACGAATGATGTCGAAAGGTGTTTAGGAGTCACTTGAAGGATAAAATTACATTAACCATGTTGAGGAACCTTCAAGGGGATTGAAATTTGTTACTTTTCTCTTGCGTATACGTCTGATCTTCGACTATCCTCCAAAGTTAAATTGTTATATGTGGTAAGCTTAGAGATGATTATCTTAGGGCTTTTACCCAAGGTGACGGCGGCGGGAAGTCCCTACTGTACTTGGAGTAGATGTTTACTAGACTCACTTGGACCTTTTTGGAGGGTATTCTTCACTTGAGATGACATAAGTGAAGTTACTTGCACAAGATCATGTCCATTAAGTAGGTTATCAGTGTAATTTATTCCACCTACTCTATCTCTATTCACTTCTCACGTTGATATCTGCAACGTTGGATTTCATCACCAACTAGTGGTTTTGTTGTGAAAACAATGTTTGCATGGTTTGATTCCTTAGATTTATTAGCAAATGTTATTTTCTTGTTTTTACTTTTAAGGAATTTAGGTGTGGATTGTGATTTTGAATTATTAATATTATTTAAATCTGTTTAAATTAAATCTAATGGCAACACTTCCATATTTTATTGATAAAGAAACCCCTTTTAACGAGAATCCTAGTCCTTTTCTTGGATTTGGAAATGTTGGTCCTCCCTATATGGCTACATTGTCACTTCCTATATTCATAGTATGTTTACTAGTGGGGTTGTTTTCAACTTCTTTAGTCCCAAATACCCAAATTGTTCCTCCTCAACCATGTTCTTCACCTCAACCAAGTTCTCCATCTCAACATGACCAATCATTTGTTGACCCTTTACGTTCTTCACCAAAAATGTCTCCCTCTCTTTCTTCTTCTTCACTTGGTAAAAGCCTTGATATTAGTAACTAGGTGACTAAGAATAAGAAGAAAGGGACTAAGAAGAAGTGGAAGCAAGGTAAGAAATAAGTCAACCAACTAACTATTACTTTGACTGTGGAAAATGTTGAGGAACCATTCAAAATACATCACAAGCCCAAATTCCCTTGAGAGATTTGTATGGGTGACCACCTTCTTATTAATTGTCCAGGTATTCTAAAGGTTTTAGAGATGTGGTCTGAAAATTATCATCAACTTCCATCGGCCAATGATTTTCAACTTCCTGGAAAATAGGGTAAAGTTAGGTTTCCTTGTAGATTGTGCAAAGAGAGTCATCAAACTCATATTTTCCCTCACATAGGTGAAGCCTCAAATTCTTTATAAAACCTTACTATTTCTCAATAACAACTTCCAGCTATTTACCATATGCTTTCTCCCAACCTACCTTCAGTTGAAAAAGTGATTGAGCTAATTCCATGTAAAGTTAATCCCACTATTCCATTGGAGAGTGAAACTCATATCACTAGAGTTGATGAACAATTGGTTGATCGAGTGGTTGAATCAATTCCATAAGCAGTCGATCCCACATTCTTTGTAAAGAGTGAAACTAATACCACTCAAGTTGTTCTTGTTACTTCAGATTCTTCTACACATGCAGGAATTTAACTTATTTACAATGAACCCCCTCCAAGTACTAAGGCTATTTCCTTTGATTGGAGTAGACTGACAGAGCTTCATCTTCCTTCTTCCACCCCTTTCCAATCATTGTGAAAGCGTATAGTAATAATGCGCGTCGCACAAATGTTGAGAAAGGTGATTTTGTTAGTATTTTATCCTGAACCGCTTGGTAAGCTTTGGGTTCCCCTCAGCTTGTGCCTGTTACACAAAATCTATTAGCTTTTAACACAACCATTAGCAAGCCTTTACGGATCCTTCATAAATTAGCTATTGCTCTGGAAGGAAATTTTTTTTGCATCGATCTTATGGTAGTCTAAGGCCCCTTGGATTTCAATTTTCTCCTTGGGCAATACTATGTCTATACCATGAAATTTTTCATGTCCACACTCTTTCTAGTGATGTACTTCCCTCATAATGGAAACATTGTGATTATTGATCAACTTTTGTTTGTTGATATTGATTTGACTACCAGTCATCTGACATCCTTGAATTTTCTATGGAAGTGGTACCTACCCCACCACTAATTAATTAAGTGGAACCTTGTTCCATGTTTCCAATTACTAATGCAAGTGAGCTGCTCACTGTTTTCTCAAATTCTTTTGACTTAGAGCTACTAATCGACATGGTGCACCCTATGGGGAAATTTGAACACAATTTTCGTACCCCTTTTTATTATCTTCACATATGCTCTTTCCAAAGAGCTATTCTTCCTTCTGATGAAGATCTCTTGGAAGCCATGATCGAGGTATGTCCCTTGACATGTGTTTCTTCCATTTGGAAGTCATGATCAAGTTTTTTTGAGGATGTTTATTTACTGTGTCAACCTCACTAAAAATGAAACACATAGTTAGTTATGTTTCAAGATCGCATAAAAATAAAAGAAATATATGAAATTCATGAGCATAGTTTTGTGTCAAGCTTGTTAAAAAGTGGAACAAATCCCCCTCTCAATCAAGTCTTTCATCTAGTCCTGTCAATAAACCTTAATTTCATTTGCCTATTAGTAACTTGTCATTTTCTTAGGCAGATCAAACAAAGTTCGGGGGGCATGTGCCTCTGCATAGGTACATTGTAAGTTGTTGTATCATATTTTGCAAGTGTGAAAAATTTACTTATCTTTGTAAAATTCTTCTACTTATCTTTCTTACCTTATGTTACACTTGATTTTCAAATCTTGACGATCCTTCAAACTTACATGAGGTATGCTAATGGTGCTAGTCGTAGTACTCATAATTTATCTTCTGCAGCTTGGGCTATTTATTCAACCACTAATGAGTTAGTTAGTATTCATGGAATATGCCTTGGTTGAAGAAAAAATAATATTGTAGAATATAGAGCAGTGATGGAGCTATTATCTAATGCCATTTCATTTGGTATTCATTTTTTAATCATTAGGTTATATTCTCAACCCATAGTATTACATTTAAACGGTGCCTGTTTAGTAAGAAGTTCCATAATGTTGAGTATGTGTTTGCAAGTTCGTCTTTTGGAGAAAGAACTTGATTATATTGAATACCAACACATTCTGAGAAATTAAAATACATTAACTAATTCATTTGGCTAATTATGTGTTAAATCAATATTTACAACATTTGTAAAAAGGAAAACAATAGTCATTCACACATCGTAAATAATAAGCTTGGAAAATAGAAGTAGTTTTCATACGTCAATTTTTTATAAAAAGTTTGGCTTTACAAAATTTCATCCTAAGACATATGAGGTCCCATGGTATTTATTATCTGAGCATACTATTATATCAAAAAACAAAATATAGCCCTCTGACTATTAGCTACACATGATGATCATGGTAATAGACTATAGAGCATGCTATTAATCATAACAAATGGTTGATGCCTAGGTACTCCGACGGTATGCCTATGATAATAGAGAGGTACTTGATCAATCCCAATATATTGGATATCTAGAATTAACCTATATAGATTATGCTCAATCTCAAATAAAGCTTCTGTTTCATCAGGGTTTTATACCACAAGAGTTGTTGGCTACTCGCATGCTCGCCACGTTAGTCAAAATGTATTTGGTGCCGCACTTGTTGTAATTCATCGCAAAATTATCGCACTAAGGGAGATATTTTGTTCATGTGTCCTAGATGCTAAGTTATTGTGTCATCAAGTGTTCTAAGTGTGTGATCACGGTCAAGTCATATCACTATTCACACTAGCTTCATCGATCCTACACTTAGACAAATTCGAAAAACTTTCCAGCAACTTAGCCTCATCCAGACCTCCTAAAATACACATTACATAGTGTCATCCCTCTAGCTACAACCTTGCCTCTTGACACTACAAAATGCACAGTTCCTTCCTCCCAACACTGTGCATTGCGTAGTTTCAGTGCTCAAGCCCAGACCTTGGCCTCCAAAACTACGCAACTAAGTCCTCTAACCTGACCTCAATTGTGCATTGGATAGTCTATGACCTCGAGCCTAACCCTTGAGCTCCTGAGTTTCATAATTGCACAATCACCTAGAATAATCTGCATTCCAGAACAGTGCATTAGGTAGAATCAATGATCAATCCTTTAACGTAGCTCAGTGAGCTCCAAGACTGTGCAATATGCTCTCTCAATCCATCCTAAACTATCCATTGTGAATTCTCAAGTGTCAAGGTTTACCCTGACTACCTGAGTTATGAAATTACACAATCACTGAGCCTCTCCCTCAGCCTTCCACCTAGTTTCGTCTCAGTTAGTGGATCAACATTAAACATCTAATACTAGGGGTTTATCAGACTGATTTGTTCTTGTCATGAGTGAATTATAGATGCAGGTACACTATCAGACCATGACAGGATGATGAAGAAGGATAGGGATAAGGGAAACATAATGGAAGACATATTTGTAGCTGATTATGCAAGTTGATCATCAAGAGAAAGAAAAAGGGCATTATTTTGTGACCGCAACTCAAGAAGTCCATGTCAACAACGTCATGTCATTTCATGTCATGAGTCATCTTATTCCACATCATTCTTGTGGATTATGTAATTTCTTATTCGAAAGTGTATTGTAAAGTGGTAGTCCAAAGGGCATGTTCAAAATATGAAGAGCGATTTAAATTTGAAAATTCATAGGAAGTCAAACAGTCATGATGATAGTCAAAGATCTATAAGGGAAAGCATCACCCTATTGGTTATATATACACCCTCATTGTCTAGGAAAAGGAATTTTCACCTTGTCTTCTCTCCCAAGGCATTAGAGAGACAAGCTAGTTCTTTTGAGGAGCAAGTGATGGCTCCAACCCTCCAATACTGGAGCTAGTGGTGTTCAATGTATACATGTGTCTTGGGACTTTTACTTAATATATGAAGCCTGATGGAAAGCATGTTATTCATTCATTGATTATGAATATTTGTAAGACTATTATGTGAATGTTTATGTCTCATGTTTTGTTTCACCTATACTAAAGTAGTTGAACTATTTCGGTTATTTGAGTGCTTATCATATTGAGAATGTGTTGTATTGGTTTCAATGACTGTCACATCCGTGTGGAATATTCCACTAGATGTTAGATGGATCCTTTCTATTCATGTGTATCTATTCTTGGGTGGTATTATTACTTCTCTCTTCAAGCCTCACTGTCTCCTTCCCTTTGCAGTAGAAGAACCCTGTCACACCTACAACTGAATGCTTACCAAGAACACTTACTTTCTTCTTGAAGGAACACACACACATTTCTCTCTCTTGCTCACAGTTAAATCTAAAGAATATATATAAGAATACATGGAAATTGGGAAAATACTCTAGATGGGGCTCCCATTCCAAATAGTGTGAGGTCTAATTGGGAATTCACATCAGATGTACCCCCTTAGTTGACAAATTTTCAGCTCTATCAACAAATTCCTTTGGTAATGTTTGGAAACTGCAATTCTAAATGAATGTGTGCTTTGCATGAATACATGAAGTATTCCCAACCTTGATTTTTTCTTACATTATGTGCATATGTGTTATATTTATGAACATGTATTTAATAGGTATATCATTTGCTTTCAAGTTGTGGCTGGATCCATCAAGGAATTGGAGTCCCTTGAGAGATGATATATGTATGTGCTCAGTTAAAAGGCAGTGTGCTTGTTATAACAAGGAAAGAACTAATGTATTGTTTTATTTATTTATAAGCTGATAGTTATGTGTTTATGCTAGTATGATGTAGGGATTACATGAGAAAAGAGATTTCCATGAAATCTTAAAGAAGGATGAGGTTGAGATTTCTGTTGGGAGCATTAGGAATCCATGGGGTTTGAGTTTGGCTTCTATGGGGCAAAACAATAAAAATATGGGGGATACATGGGCACAAAAATAAAAATAAGAAAGATAGAATAGTATTATAGAGACCTAACATGCCCCTCTCCATCAAATAGTGTTGTCGTCAATGCTTGAATATTTTTGGATGCTTCTGTATAAAATTGTCATCTTCCCATGTGGAATCATCAATGGGTAAATTCTTCCACTTAATGAGATAATATGGAATTCATCGATTCTGTAGCTATTGAGTTCTTATTTTCATGACTTCTTCAGGTTCAAATATAATTTTTCCTCCTTCTTCAAGTTCTGGCAAAAATGTTTGAACTGGAAGCTTGTCATCTATAAGCTTCTTTAAGCATGAAACATGGAAAATTGGGTGTACTCGCAGAAAATGCAGGCACCTCCAATTTGTATTCAATAGTACTAATATTTTACAATAGCTTGTAAGGATTGTAGTACTTGGGTGATAATTTATTGTCCTTCTTAGCTTTCTTTAGATGCATTTGTTTGTATGGTTGTAGTCATAAAAATACCCAGGCACCTACATCAAAACTTCTTTCACTATGATGTTGATATGCCTATTGTTTGATTCAATTTCGTTCTACAGTGAGTTTATCCTTCAAGATTTTGAGAACTTGTTCACTAGTAGAAAATGAGCATTTAGTGACTAGGTGACTAAGAAAGTTAGTCACCACATCTTTTCCGAGTGAAATACTACCAAAAGTGAGCAATCTTAAGTGAATGAACTAAAAACGACTAACATAAATCACTAATTTATTCCCAGGTTAAAATATGTGACTAGATAATAAGTAATACAACTAAAAATGATTAACATGAATGACTAATTTGGTCTAAAAACAAAAATCAACTACCTAACAAGTACTACAATAATATGAATCAATTTTTTATGTTAGTCGTCTTAATTGTGTCGAGCAATTTAAACTTTACAAGTGATAGGGGTTTGAAAGGTTGTTCAAGATTGGTTGAAAGTTTGTCCTTCCTTAAACAATTATTCATCCTCACATGGTGTATAGGTGAGCCAAATTTGCATTATTTATCTCTAATAAATTGTAATTTTAAAAATATATTTTTAATAAAAAAATTATTTTATGTATTTTTTTAAAATCTATGCATTGAATCTAATTGGATCTAGTTCCAATTTGAAATTAATTTGAATAGAAATTTTTATTTTTACGACTACGATATCAAATAAAAACTACTTTAATTTCATATTAATTGACCTAGATCCATCTTAACCCCAGATATATCAAGTGTCGATAGGGGTCTAATCTCTCGAGGTGGAAACTTTTTTTTCTAGTGAAAAACTTGAGGAAATGTTTGCACCTTGAGAGATTGGATCCCTCTCAGAACTTGATAGTTATAGGGTTAATATGCATTTAGGTTTGTTATATAATATCTATATTTGTATTTGTGTCTGTTTTTTATTCCCTCTCTCTATCTCATCGCCCAAACATACACATACTCTCTTTACCTCTCTTCCCCTTCTCTGTCTATCTCTCTCTTCCCCTTCTCTCCCTCTCTATCTATATCCTTCTCTCTATTCCCTCCCACTCTCCTCTCTCGCTCAGTCTCTCTCCTTGACTCCCTTGTCACCCCTTGTCTCTCTCCACTTTTCACCCTCTATGTTTTTCTTGTTTCCTCCCTCTCCTACCGACTCCAATTCCATATCTCTCTCCTCATCTCTATCTTCCTTCCTATCTATCCCTTATCTCCCACCTCCCTCTGTCTCTCCCCCCAAAATCACTCTCCCTCTCTCTCTCT
>APFE031456714.1:64558-103736 GCA_000404065.3 Pinus taeda
CATTTCTAGTTCACCACTGGGTTCGAATAAAATATTCACAGATTACAACATCACATTGTAGCAGTGCATTTTTCTCTTCCTTGTCTATATCTGTGTGGAAATGCCAGAAGAAGGAAGATAATCAAATTTCATGGGATTCATACCCCTGATGGAGTTTGCATGGGAAACATCTTAGAAGAGCATCAGCGATTAGATGGAGGAAGGGCTAGGTCATTGGGCGTGGAGATTTTGGTAATTTCTACATGGGTATGAATTTGGACTCTGGAGAGTTCTTCCTTTTCACTAAAGATGATTTTTGTTCTTATGGATAAATAATTTCAAGGGTTTATATGATCAACGCATAAATTTTATTTAGAGTTGAGGATTTAATGATTATGATAATGCACATCTTCATTGCGGCCAACAATTCATCAAAATACAATGCAAAAGTAAGCATTTTGCATGTCCTTATTGTACAAAGGGTTTAATTATTATGATAATGAAAATGTTAATTGAAGCCGACAATTCATCAAAAGACAATGGACAAGTAAGAATTTTGCATGTCCTTATTGTGCATATCAGTTCGCTCCTCCCTAACTTTTCTAGGGTCATAATGCATGATTTTTTTTTTTTTTTCACCTTTTTTTAGTGGTTTATTGTTTGTATAATGGACCCTACCATGCCCAAATTCAATGGGATCGAGTGATGCAAGAAAATTTTCTTGTAGGATGTAAATGCTAGACCTTCCTCAAACGTTGTTACATGAAATTAAATTTTCTTGTAATCATAAACATAAAACCTTTTCTATTTTCTCCTTATATTTTGATCTCAACGCCTACAATTGTAAACCATGTTACTATATTTTAAGTAGAATATACTTGGATCCATTAAACCTTACAACTCTCCAAATCTTAGGTTAATTTTAGCAAAAAGGAAGGAACATAAATGGATTTTGCAAGTTAGATTCAATTCTTACAGACAATGGTTAGAAATGGAAGAACCCAAATGGTTTGATAACTTTTAGCCACCCTTCAATTTCCAAGACCTTTGCTATTATTTTGAACCTAAACAAAGAGAGCAGAAGAAGAGGAGGACCCTAGATGAGGTGGAACCTAACCTACTTGATACTTTTAAAAGTCTGGGCATGCCCTTGACTTGAAGAAGAGATTGACCAACATTATTGTAGATGTTGGTTTTTACAATGTTTTTATTGCTACCATGCATATGTAGACTATATTGGTAGTTGAGGATATCTTTTGTTTGTTATAAGAGGTAATTCAGGGGTATCTTTATCTAGTCAGGAAGTAGCTTGGAAGGGTTGTTCGTCCTGTTGATAACTATTATGTTGCATTGCATTTTGTTTTTTAGTGATAATGCCTTTTATTAAATCCCCAAGCACACTTTATCATCCATGGAAACATCCACTTATTTTAGGATGAATGAGATGGAGACTAGGATGTTTGAGAGGACTCTTATGGTTGTATATGAGAGGAGTTCTGTGACATATATTGAAGGATGCACTCCACCCTTCTATGACACCAATCATCTCCATGCCACAATAGTGGATCTCTATTGCACCAAGGGAGAAACTGTAAAGTATTCCACTATAAATAGTTGTTATGTCGGGGATGAGGAATGAACATGTAGGATTTATAATTTTATTATGAAAGAGGTTTGTGTGATGGAGACAAATCAAGGATTTGGTTGAGCTGAGTAGAGAATGGTTCAAAAATCACCTGGAAATACTCAAGCATTGTTTTGAAAGGTAATGATGCAATTGGAGAGTTATATTATGTTGCCTTGAAAAATAACTATCAATAGGGGGGGACAAAGATGATACATATAGGGAATAATTACGGGAGTAGGATTATTTCTAAAATTATATCTATAGGAAAGTCAAGTAACTACTACAGAGGATCAGTGCAGGTGCCACCAAATTCTCATAATGCAAGGAATTTTTCATAGTGTGATTTGATTCTCATTGGTGACTAGGAAGTTGGAAATACTTATCACTACATTTAGGTACAATTGAGTTTCATTCTAAAGTCTCTAATATCATCTATTGATAGTCCTTCTTGTGTCCTTGTCTCTCTTAATTTCATTGTGGTAGGATTGGAATGGTTTAAAAAATCAAGCATATCGTTGAGTAAAATAGACACCCAAATGTCACTACATGTCATTGTGCATACTCTCTATTTTTTATACAATTAGAAGTGAGCAATATGATGTGTGCACAACTAAAAATCCTAGCAGGCATGACGAATCTAGCTTTAGCATCGAAATCAATACCAAGAATCATAAAATATCAATAAATTTGTGACATGGAGTAAAAAAACAATAAAATATTCTATTCCAACATTGTCTTTTTAGTGCAAGATACTACTAATATTTCATAATTTTTAGAGATGGTGGATGTCATGAAGATTCCCTCAACCAAAGCTACTAACTTGAAGATAAGATGGTCAGTGCAACTTTCTACTTTAAATAGGTTAAATTTAGGTAATTAAAACAAGTTTGTAAATCACTAGAAAACACCACCCCTGTTTATTTTAAATAGGCTAAATTTAGGTAATTAAAACAAGTTTGAAAATCACTAGAAACACCATCCCCACATCATTTTATTTCCAGTTATACAAGATAATATTGAATAAAATTATGAGAACTTCCATTTAAATTGACCATAAATAAAATAAAAAGCAAGGTCGACGCTCTTAAAAGCTATATCCATCATTAAATATAAGATATGACAAGGATGGCTCATAATTTTAAAGGCTATATCCATCACCAACTATAAGATAGGAGTTAATGAGATGAGAAAAACTTTGTCCTGATATAACATGTAAACATCATATTACTTATGAATCATGTATATTGTATTTTATTGTGTATATGTTAATTATATAACTTCAATCTGGGTAGTTTTTCACATTTAAATTGTCAAATATGTAGACGTTACATTACACTAGCTTAAATCCGCACACAAATAAAATATCAGAAATATGGCAAGGGAACGAGTAAGCATTTTCAAACTATTTTAAAATTCCCCCCTTTTGGTGAAGAACCAATGCAATTCTATTTTTGGTGGAGTACTAAGTTATTAATGGAAGATAAAAGAAAAAGGATGTTTAGAATGTTATATAGAAGTTACATTTCACATAGTTATATCTACCCTGACGTAACTATAATATTCCAACTCCATTTTTTTCACACTTTTCAATGTTTTAAATATTTGTCTATTTTAGTGTGATTATGCAATTAAATAGTTGATATTTTTTTAACACATCTCCTATTTCCAATATTTTGAATTCTTAAGTGGGATCTTGGGTAGGTTTTTGTTACTACCATATATCATGTTTTAAGTACATGGTGTTTTATAATTCACCCAAGAGACTATAAGAGCAACCTTGAATTGCATGCTTGTTTCCATTATAAATCTAATATTTGCAACCTTTTCCACATGAAGAACCCAATAGCCGATGCTGAACAGGAAGAAATTACCTCAAAAATTGGGGAATATCAATTATTCTATTTCTAGAGGGGGATAGATCTAGAGAAGGCAATGGAAAATATCATAAATGAATTTTGTTGGGTTGTATTTAATGAAATCCCACTAGAATTTTATACTAAAGTAAAGCAATTGATGAATTTGAAGCTTGAAGGTATTGATGAATAGGTGTTGCATAGTATCTCTATAACACTATCTATCTACATGATTCTAATGCCATGAGATGGTGTCTCAATAGCACTATTGTCTAGTGACAGGTGCTAGATGTAGATAGCTTTCTCATGTCTTACAGGTAAATCATATCATTATATTTCTATGAAATCTCGAAATGTGTTCAAAGTTTGTCTCAGATAAGGAAATATTTATGTACTCTTGAATTTATCTATGTTGTATTAAGATCAAGAATAAATTTGTAATTGCAAATAATTGGGATCTACCATGTTAGTTTTCTTTACTACATGGAATTCTTGATTTGTTAGATCCCAAATAGTTAGGGTAGAATTTATTTTGTTGTAATGAGATTAAGAATAAAGCTGTCATTTTAATCACTGAAATCTACCATGTAAGATTTATTCACTACATGAAATTGTTTATTTGTTATAGCCCAACTTATTAGGATTATGAAGAGTCCTCTTGCATGAAAATATTTATGAATTCTCTGCTCTTGATCAAAGAACTGCATATTACAGAAAGGTGGAAAATAAATGAGATGCAGTTGAATGGTTTATGTTTTAAAATGTGTGGAGGGAATATGAAATCATTTTTAGTTGCATTCAAATATTTTGGAGAACCCACTAAAGTGCTTCATTTTCCTCCTAGTTAATTCCATTTCTACTATCCCAATGCTTCTAGAAGTCCTTCTCTAAAGTGATCTCTTAACTATCTCGGAGGGAAATTGATTACCTGATTGGAACCCACGAATTAAAATTTGATTAGGAGAAAGGGATGAGAAAGCTTCATAGTCTTCAATATATTCTACAAGTTAAAATCATATCAAACAATTGTCTTTCTGTTTAATTGATATGACAATCGCTCGAGCATTTGTTAGGATTTTGAGATCTTTTTCAATGTTTTTTTTTTTTTTTGGAAAGTTATGTTCTCAATTAAAGAAATTAAAGAAAAGGTGAAAATGATGCAAAAGAAGGATTTTCTATTTTAGTGCCTAAGAATGCCTTGCTAATGTGAAGGCCTTAGTATTTCCTTAAGTCAAGATTAATCGCCTTTGACTTTTTAGCATTTCTTTTAATTTCATTTTTGTTTTGTTTTTATTGTTATCCTTGAAGTTGGTGATCTATTGTGTTTGTTATAGGAAGTATTAACTACTAAGCACTCTCAAAGGTGATATTGATGGATGACTGACTTTAAATGTCCCTACTTGACACTTTAGTATTACATGATCATGCAAATAAATTATTAATCAATATTAAAGGGAATATGATTAACGTGCAAAGTTTCTTGGCTTGTCAGATAATTACTACATTTTGGTGCCCAATAATATATTCTAGGGTACTTTTTGGTTGTTACTTATGGAGCTTCCCTTTTGTTCAAAAAAACGTCGAAGATAAATTTCCATTGCATTTGCATTGGACATCATCAAAGAGGAGTTCACCAAAAGGAGTAGAGTACATGGGAGCAATTGGTACAATGAGTGGATAATCTCTAGAGAAACACCGAGGCACCATAATTTCTTGTGTATTTAGATTCACTCTAAATTAACTAGTCACAAAAAGTACCCTTCTTTTTCCGAATATTTTCATGTATGCATAAATACTAAAAACAAAATTTTAGACTAATTATTCAAACTAATAATTATCTCATAGTCATAATTACGCCGTAAGGCGTTCCCCTCTGAAATCAACTCTCCCAACTGCCTTGCTGTCATCACTTTATGCACCCTAGATCTTTTGTTAGACGATTAGATTATCCTCAGCCGTTGATTTGAATTGGTTGGTGACCGGTTGAGACTCGCTGGGCCCGTTCTTGCTTTCCCTTCATGTAACTGCATGACAAAGAGACACTTAGTTATCGCAACACTCTGTAATCATAACAGCATAATTTCGAACTCTAGATTAGCGCAAGCCCTTTCTAGTGGTCAGCCGCAGCGGCACAACCAGACCAGATCGCAGAGAAGAAAGATCATATGTTATCATAACAACACAATTTCGAACTCTAGATTAGCGTAAGCCCTTTCTAGTGGTCAGCCGCAGCGGCACAACCAGACCAGATCGCAGAGAAGAAAGATCATCCAGGTACAGCATCCGGTGTAAATACTCCCCTCACTCCTCTTTTGGACACCATTCTATTTAATTTCTAAACGAGGGTTTTATTCAGCTAGCCGAATTCATGGTGTAATGAGGCTAGCCTGCTCCTCTCATAGAAATTCTATTTAATTTGTAAATGAGGGTTTCATTCATCCAGGTGAATTCACGGCATAACAAGACCAACCCCAAGGAGGTAAGGGTTTCATTTAAAGTACATAAATCTGGTTAGTGGTTTTGATATATTTGATTTGCGGATATGTCGGTATTATAATCATTCTTACCTTTTCTGGTTTGGGAAAGCTGGGAAAATCTAATGTGCCTTTGTTTTTTTTTGTGGGCAGGTTAAAACTGTGCCCTTAGCTGTTGAAGAAAGTGTCGATGGGATTGAAAGATAAAACGCTTAGATGTATAGACATTTTATTTAATTTGTAAATGAGGGTTTCATTCAGCGGGGCGAATTCACCGTGTAAAGAGACCAGCCCGCAAGGAAGTAAGGGTTTCATTTAATTTTATTGTTGTGAATGTGGTGTCTCTATTCCATATTGATCCAAACCATGGCTATTCTACAAGTGAACAGATTGCTGACTTCTTTGAGAGGTGCCAAACTTGAAAAACGAGAGACAAGTCGTTATCTGGAGATGTTTTACAGTTTAAAGTACAGAAATCTGGTTAGTGGTGTTGATATACTGGATTTGCGGATATGTCGGTATTATGGTCATTCTTACCTATTTAGGTTTGGGAAAGCTAAGAAAATCTAATGTGCCTTTGTTTGTTTCTGTGGGCAGGGTAAAACTGTGCCTTTAGCTGTTGAAGAAAGTGTTGGTGGGATTGAAGATAAAAGTACAGAATTTCTTGGGGGAGATATACCCATATGATTCCAACTAGATGACAATTGATTTATTAGTTGCTGTGTGCAGGTTACTCATGTCAGTTGTTTGACATCATCTTTGTTCATTCACTTTTATCTGGGTATTTTCAAACCGGAGGATCTGTAACTGGACGATCTGCGATTGGATCTGCCAAGGCTGAAATGGGATCAAAAAAGGGAACTGGCTATGACTCTTCTTGAACTTAAACAACCTGTGCTTCCTTTTATACAACTTGGACTCCCTCATCCTCTTCGTCTACACCTTCAACGCCCATCAATTTCGCTCACCATGACATGGACATGACCCAGGTCAGTCTCTCTGCATCACCTTTAGCCGTCCCTAGCCACATCCAATCTTCTCGGACAGTAAAACCTAGAATGTAGACTTGTGACTGACTAGCCATGATTACTAATCTAATTTGCTTACGAATACCTAGTGCTTAAAAATAAATAGAAGGCACCTAATGTCCAATTGCAATGGGTGTTGCAGTGCCCCTTCAATTCAAACGAGTTTTCTCTTTTGAGGTTTGCAAGGTATTTGCTGTAAGTGCAAAAATGGGTGTTTTGACTCCCATTGATCTCAGTTGCCTTGTTGCCTGAAATTAAAGTAGTCATTTCGATGATAAGAATGAACCCAACAACAGAAAAATTTATCAACTAAATCAAATTGTTGCAACAAATTTCAAGTTACATTTAATCCCATGTAAATTAAGGAAATTAACATGCACATCTGATCTCCTTCTCCTTTACATTACGTCCGGGATACACTGAAAACATACTTCTCCAGTGACAACACAACATTGTATGAATCATATTCAATATACAGATAATGCAACAGTTCTATGAAGCGTATCCCAAACAACACACTAATTACAGAAGGGCAGAAAGACTTTATAATTGATTAGAGAATTGTTAAGCGAAGTATAAGTAAGGATCTTGCGTTGATCAGAGCTTTGTGGGTGAAAGGATTTACACAGATTTTGTGATAAAGTACATTCAGTGAGAGCTACAGGGCTCTGCAAAAACATGTTGTGGCACTATCTGTAAGGTGTGTTCATGCCTTGATTTTTCTTTGATTGAGCGATTTACAGCGCTCTGCAAAAATGTGTTGTGGCACTATCTGTAAGGTGTGTTCATGCCTTGATTTTCTGGTTGTTCTGATAGGTATCTTGTTTGGTGTTTTCAAACGATCGTTCCACCATGCAGAGCAAACCTTTCAGTTGCTCTTCATGACTGCAGTGGCAAAAATGAGGCAGCACTGGCTCCTAATGGAAGGCCCCCTTTCTAGGACATCCATGATGCATAGATAGCCTTAGGGCTCAAAGATTTACTCCGAATTTCAGTTTATAGTGTTTTGTGCTTAGGTGTATATATAATTATATGTTAATAAAGCAAGAAGAGAACATTTTATGCTTAGGTGTATTTATCTTAATAAAGTAAGAAGAGAACATCAGCTGAGACATCCCATGGTGGTAGTAAAGAGATTTGCGTTTCGGTTCATAGGGCCCATGGTGGTAGTCAAGAGATTTGCCTTGCGGTTCATAGGGTTTCTATGTCATTATAGAAAGACACCTCAAATAAATTTGCACAGCAAAATTGTTCTCGAGGGGGTTTGACATTGTATGACTGGGTATAGCAGATGCCTATACAAAATCAGAATATCTTAAAACACCTATGTACAACAGATAAAAGATTTCTGTGTAAGTCAAGTACCTTATTGTGAAGTAAAACTGCGCTCAGTAATCTAATCTAGGCTTGACACGAAGATTTAATCCATCTTCAGTCATATGGAGGGTCAGTGAGGGGCGATATTTCATTTCCTTACCTTCAACAGCTTCAAATTTGAAGAAACGTACAAGCACAACAACAAAAATCTTCATTTGCATGTATGCAAAGTCCTTCCCAAAACAAATGCGAGGCCCAGCCTGTAAGTCAAGCAAGAGACCTTATCTATTTCAAGAAATTATCATAGGTACTTTTTCAAAAGATTAAGCATCAGGGTTAGGGCACTTACCTGAAATGCAGCGAATTTGAATGTTGACAGGGACTTAGAAACTCCATTCTCATTCCATATCTCAGGCCTAAACTCCTTTGCATCACTGCCCTAGAGGTATGTCATTCTTCCCATTGAGTAAGGGACATAGCTCATCATATCACCATTCTTGATTTTGAATCCATCAAGAAGAATGCCAATCAGAAACTATCTCGATGTCATCAGAAACTACATACTTTGCATCCTGCAGATTATGTTTAAACTCCTTTGCATCACTGCCCCAGAGGTATGTCATTCTTCCCATTGAGTAAGGGACATAGCTCATCAGATCACCTTTCTTGATTTTGAATCCATCAGGAAGGATGCCAATCAGAAACTATCATGATGTCATCATAAACTACATACTTTGCATGATCATAAACTACATACTTTGCATCCTGCAGATTGTGTTTTGTCAATTTGTGATGAGCCATACACTTTGATCTTGAAATCAATACTAAATGGAGAAGGATCATCAATACAGGAGGCATTTTATTCAAAAGGTACAATGATATCTGCACTTCTAATTGAAGGATTTCTGCACTTCTAATTTAAGCATAGGAATCCAAAATTCAAATGACCTTATCCATATTTTTGTAAAAGATAAGGCATAGAAGAAATTATCCATATTTTTGTAAAAGATAGGGCATAGAAGAAATTGGTTTGGGCAAACTCACAAATGCAATGAAAATATGGATATAATATTATGCCATATATCCTCTATCCTGACAGAATTCTAGTGCTTGCTAACAGGAGGAGAAACAAGACTAACACGACACAGTTATTCATGGACAATGATCAGTCAAAAGAATGTTGGGGATACCTAAATGACCGGAAGAAACATACGCAACAGTCACCATCAGTAAACAAGCCAGTTAATGAACAAACTAAAATTGGAGATGAATCTGTTAGTTGTGTTGTTCTTTGCGGCCTTAACTGATTTATATTTGTCTTGATCCTTGGCATCTATAACCATTTCATCTTGTTAGGTAAAAGAAAACTTCTTTATGCATGCGACTGTTTGTTAAAAAAACAAACTTACATATTATAAAAGAAATAAGAACGATATTTCTGCATTACTATTATTGATCTTTTAAATAGTTACATATTGATATTTCTGCATAACTGTTACTGATATTTCTTTTGTACCACGAAGGACAGATCACTCTCTGAAGGACAAATCCCACCTACTGGAACAAGATCTTTGATGTTGGTCTAGGGCCAGATTTCATTTTTCATATGGTTCCATAGATCGTACATGGCCTCATGAGGAGGTAAATGAAAATATTCAGTTAAATTCAACTATATACATCCATCCATACAAGATATTGGGAATGGGTCTAATGTGCTTTTGTTTGTTTTTGTGGGCAGGGTAAAACTAAACTATGTCCTTAGCTGTTGAAGAAAGTGTTGATGGGATTGAACATAAAAGTGCAGAATTGCTTGGGGGAGATATACCCATATGATTCCAGCTAAGTGACAATTGATCTATTAGTTGCTGCGTGCAAGTTATTCATGTCAGCTGCTTGACATCCTATTTGTTCGTTCACTTTTATCTGGGGTTTTTCCCTTACCAGGTTCACCAATTGAACCTCTCTTTTTCACAGCATGGATATCTATTTATATTTAATCCAATGCTACAACATTCCATTACTTAATGGATCCATACATCACATATACATCTTTAAGAAAAATATCTTTGAGAATAATGAAATCCAACTCTAAATCTAGACTTTGCTATAAAAGGGACACATCAAGTTGAGCATTTCACTCTATGGAAGCATAATTATACTGAGATCTAAGAAAGATGAAACATGGCATATATGTAGAATTATTACACTATCTGACATGGAAAGCCTCTCAAAATCTAATTAAATAGAGATTAGGAAAAAGGCCCAAGGCAGTATGTGAAAAGATGAAAATCAATTAGACTATGTAATCTTAAATAATTTATTAAAAAATAAACTTATAAGTACAAGGTTAATCAACAAATCCTGTTTTTGTTAAATCTCCAATTTCCGGTTAAACATTAAAAATGAGAAAAACACAATTCAACTTAAACCAAATATTTCAAAAAAACTATAAGTTATTTAACAACATAAATGATGGTATATACAATCACTCTCCATGCAACAAAAATAAAGCAAAATTAAAATCCTCTCCCAAACAATCCTGTATGCAAAAATGACTTTAAAACACATTTCAAATAGCCATTGTAAATTTGGTGAACCTGCCACCAAAAAATGGTAACAAAATTTAATAAATCCTTATTATAGATACAAATTGTGTAGCCCACCCATATAGGCGAAGGAGTTAAAAACTTTGAACAAGCATTTTCCAAAGTCCCACTTGTTCGGCTTCACTAAAAAACTAAAAGCTCTCTCATAAGTCTTCTTATTGATCCCAGCCTGTTGCCAATGAGTGTGGTTCAAACCTGTTTTGATTGATCTTGAGAAGGAATTCCTGAAATTATGATATGGTGTTAGGGCTTGTTAATGCATCCATCAGAGTACACACCACAGGACAAATACATTACTAATGAAATAAACTTAATTTGAATTTCAATTTTTCCCAATACAATACAGAGCTAATGACATTAACCATACAAAGGAACAATTATTGCTAACATATTTCAACTTTGAAATTTTTTAATTTACATGTGACGAAAGTCCTTCACAGAAGATCAATTGAGTATAACTTGGATAGTCGAGAGAAAGAATTGTTATCTCCCCGCTAAGACTCATTTCCAGCCTTTTAATAGTGCTGCAACTTCAGCTTTGACACTGCTGCTTGAAAAAAAATAATGATTTGCTTTATACCAGTTTATGCACTTTCCATAACTGGTTCACATTTTACTTCCAGCTCTAGCCTGCCTTCCCCAAGATGGAGAAAAGTTCAGTGTTCCTCCTGGAAACCCTAAAACCATAGAACCATTTTAATTCTAGGTCTAGCCTGCCTTCCCCAAGATGGAGAAAAGTTCAGTGTTCCTCCTGGAAACCCTAAAACCATATTCCTCGTCGCTTAATCAAATCACTGCAATAATGCAGATCAAGACTTACAAAGCAGGCAACCTGCAATCTGCACTGTTTTTTTTTTCATAACGAAGCCATGGGTATAATACAATGAAACCTTGAAACTCTTTCAACCCTCTCTGTTGCCAGCACAACCATCCACACCATATTGATCTAGTAATTGTACAAGTCTGTCTCAGAGGCTGCAAAGGGACCGGATAATATAGATAACAAACATATATCAGAATTTGGATGCATTGGTAACAAATATCCAATATCATTCAGAAATAAATAAAATGGAATGCACATCCAACATGAAAGTGCATAACTTTTCTTGAAAATCATCAACACCAGCCTCAAAGAAGAGGTCTTTATCAGATTGCAAGGTATTTGCTGTAAGTGCAAAAATGGGTGTTTTGACTCCCATTGATCTCAGTTGCCTTGTTGCCTGAAATTAAAGCAGTCATTTTGGTGATAAGAATGAACCCAAAGTTTTAGAAACTGAGATGGCTGAGATGATTAATTCAGTAGCACAGACAAAATAAAACAAAATTTCAAAATTATACGTTTTAAAGATTTAAAAGTTGTATACCTCACGCCCATCCATAACAGGCATCTCTTTGTCCATTAACACAAGATCATATGTTCTGCCCTGCTTGAAATAGTCCACTGCTACCTTCCCATTCTCAGGGTCTTCACTGTAAAGATTAAGGCTTTGAAGCACCCTCCTGAAAATTATCTGAGGTTGATTCAGTGAAAAATAATGAATGAGATTTCAGCAGCAAGCTCTAGGTAAATTAACCTTGTATGGCCACAAGCAGTGTCCTAAAACCAAACAACGATTTAGTCCTGATATAACTTACTCTATTCATTTGTGTGTCTTCTACGACCAAGATTCGCCTGGGGGAGCTACAAGAATTCTGAGAAATCATGGAACTTTTTGACTTCACAATTCTAACTTTCTGACTTCTGGTTTCAGTCTGAGATGAAATGTGGATATTATCCCAAATAATGCATGCTGATTTGCAATCTGCTATATCAAATTTGAAAACAAATGAAACCCATCTTAGCCGAGGGCAAACGATTTGAATGTGATCTAAATAAATGAAAGCCCAATTAAGTTAAAACAATTGACACCAATTTCAATCAAACAAAAGGGACTATAGTGCAATCCAAACAAATGAAGAAATATCAATATCACTAAAGTTACCTCTTGTATTGAATCCTTTAGAGCATTGGGTTTCTTGAGCTCTTTGACCTGCATCTTCTTCCTGCAAACCCTCACAATAAGACCATGTCCTCCTACGCTTCCAAACCATCCCTAAAATAGCCAAACAGGCCACCAGCGCAACACCCATAATCTGCATGACCTAGTTCAACCCTGCTCTCAAAAAGTATAGACTGTCTTCATCCTCTCTCCCATTTAGGTGTTGAGCACTCAAAAACAGACGTTGAGATACAACCATTTGAATAAACCCAAAATATTACAGATTGTGAAGAAGCTGGGAACCCAAAAACTGACTCTCTTCTTCTGTGGGGTATATGGTAATGGTAATGTTCAGTTTAATTTTAGAATTAAAAAAATTATTAATTCTAAATTGTAATTTCAAAATAAAATAGGACAGTAATACAGTAATTTGTCTTTGCTTATATATATATATTATAATATATTAATATATATATATATAATATATATATATATTTAATAAAAAAAATATTATGATTTTGTTTAATTAATCCTAACAAACTTTAACATAAACATTAAAACATTTTTCTTATTAAATAAAACTGCACATTTTGAAATTCTATAGAAAACATAATTAGTTTAAAAGATTTTACTAGTACAATAAAACTACTTATTTTAAAACCATAGATTTAATGAAAACCTAATGTGTAGTTTAAAAGAATTTACTTGTACAATAAAACTAGATAACTACAATTTTTAAAATTGTAGATTTAATGAAAATTTAATTTGTAGTTTAAAAGGTAGTTGTTTTTAGTGTATTTTTTTAGATTTTCTAGTGCTAAAATCCGGCTGGAAAATTTGATGTGAAATCTTGATTTGTGTTATTTAAACTGGTTTTTTCACTGTATATATGGATTCAATGCCCTAAAAAATCTCTAGGGCACTTCGATTCCACAGAGATTACCCATCAAACTTGTGATTTCAATAAATTCCTATAGGATTTTAGAGAAATTAGAGCAGGCAAAACTCACCAAAAAAGCTTCCAAAAAAACGCACTAAAAACAACTAAGTTTATTTTTTTTTACTAGTACAATAAAATTACATACTTTAAAACAATAAATTTAATTAAAAATTGAAACAAATCTTAATATTATTCTTCATCTATTTATTGTATTTTTCTTAACTTCTGCTTCATTAAACCGCGTTAATACCACATTTATTCAAAATATGGAGAGAAAAGCTTTCATTGATATTGTGTCCTCATAGGGTCATCACAAGCCTATTTTCCAGGTCTTTATATTGTTCTTTGTCATGGTAATAAATATTGATTGAATGATCTTGGACATTGTAAATATATAATTTTGAAACATTATAATAATGTGTAGAGATTGCATCGATTTTACAAGGAACTTCAAGCTACTAGGTCCTTTTCTATTGCCTTATGGCGTTTTCTTTGCAACCTCGGATGCAAATGCTAGTTTATAATTAAATAGTATAATATGATTAATATTATAGGAAAAAACTATAGGGTCTAATTGTGAGGGACATTGTGACAATATATGTACACTTTTCATTGTATTAAACAATCATCTATGAGAGTGTGATATCCATCCAACGAAATGTACTCCCAGAGGCCATTGTGGGATTGAAATTTTTTCTTTGAGTGGACAAGTGGTGATATATTTTCTTAGGCCTTAGTGTTTTGCTTCCCTAAGGTTTTGACACTACTCACAACTAGCACCTTTATTCAACCAACTGAGGTGCTCATCTTGGAAAGTTGAATCATTTTGTCTCCACAATCCAATATGACATTGGATCAATCTCATGATGCTAAAAACATAGGTCATAATAGCAAGGAACTTTTTACTGTGGGAAAAAGAATATCCAAATTTAAGGAACATGATTCTTCTAGAACAAGAAATAAGGATTTTTTTACACTCATGTTTTTTTTCCATTTGTTTTCACAAGTTTTCTATTGTCTGATATTTTTAACATGTAATTTAGTTGGTACGATTGTGCCTAAGGTTTTGTTCAAGGTTGAATACTAAGTTCCTAAGGTGTTTTTTTTCTATATTGAGATTTTATTTTCTTTTTTTATACACGTCATCTAGCTGCATAGTGGCCACTATCGAATGTTGAGGTATATGTTGTATAAATATTTTATAGTCTACTTTATTTTATATTCAAGTATTCATCGTATTTCATGTCTTATAATTTGCATTGTATCTTCTTCATTTTCAAGAGAGGAACTCAATATTGATGTTAAGAAGCAACAATTGAAGAAAGAATAGAACAATAACACTGGAGCGACAAATGAAAAATGAGAGAGAGAAGAGAATTTGTCTAGTGATACCCTTAGAGCCAATATCTTGCATAAGATACACTCATAGAGACTAATGTTCAAGCCTTCAGAGTTGGCGAATTCACTTGCAATGCTTTGGTAACACAGTGATAATGTTTTGAAATGATGAAACAATATTTCATGTGTAAATTGTAGTCTAACCAATATTAAGTTAGAAACTCATATTATAATACTTGATATTTTATATAATAAAAATTATATGGTTGAAATTATTATTATTTTCACTTGATATTATTTAGTCTTATAATTAACATATGTAACTTTGTGTTATCATATTAGATAAACATGCACATTGTATGACATTTTTTAAAATTTAGTTGGAAAATCATACTAATTAGTTTACGTTGATTAATAATAAACACATAAAATCAATATAAAACTATGAAATTAGTAGTTTATATTAACTAATGATGGACACGAATAAATTGAATATATGACTAAATTAAAAAATTATAATGATTAAGAATGAGATTAAATGAAATGAATAGAAACTACTAAATTAGTCTTTTATATAATGAATATGAAGATACCAAAAAACGATAAATGTCTACTGCAAATGATAAAATTTTGATTATAATGATGACAAAATTTTGCATATATACGAATATTAGTAGCTAATTTATAGTATCTTATAACATGACTAAAATTTAGTCATATTTCTTTGGTAATTAATTGGTTTTAAATGATGACTAAAACTTGCATATATGTGACTATTAGTAGCTAATTTACAGTATCTTATAACACAACCAACATTTGGTCATATTTCTTTGGTCATTAATTGTTTTTCTAAAGGATTCATATAGTAATATATTTTGTTGTATATTTGGTCATTAATTGCGACAATTAGTGGCTAAACCAATGAAACGTTAATGACCAAATTAATGGCTAAATATACTACTATATGGTAAAATTGAGGAAACCAATTAATGACTAAAAGTTTGTCACGTTATAAGATACTGTAATTTAGCTATTATTGGTCACCGACTGGAAAATGGTCTTTTATATGCAAATTTTAGTTGTTTTTTTAGTAACTAATTAGTCATTTTGTACTAGTGGTTGTTGATGCTCGATGTGATATTCCACTACTTGTGTTAGTGTCAGTCTTTGAAACCTTCCTCTAGTGATCAAACGTGCTCTTACAAAGTGATTTTAAGGTGTCAAAGTCAAATTTTGTCATTTCAATGAGTCTTCAAGCAAAATTTGGTCACTAGGTATTAGGTCTAGGGTTTGTTTTCACTCCTTTAAAAGTTGTCCAAATGTCGGTCCATGTCACCATTCAGCTGAGTGTACCATCATTCAGAGGGTTGTCATCATCATGTTAGGTTCCAATGGGTCATTTTACATCTTTTTCATGCTTTAGTTGTGCCTAGGTAAGGTTCATTTCCCTAAGGGTTTTGAAGGTAATGTCTCTTGGATGGTGAATCATCAAAAAAACTTGTATCCTGATGTTCGTACACCTTCCCCTATCCTTAATGTACCTTATTAAACACTTCCCATCACTAATATCGCTCAAATACCTCATTTTCACACAAACCCTAGTTTCTTGCTACAATTTGACAATTTTCTAGGCTAGGCCTGTGGTTTTTCCTTTTGGACCCCTTCCCCTCACTAAATATTTGAAATTCCACTTTCCCCTACTTCCTAACATCCCTCCCTACTGCCCAATATTTTCTTGAGAATTTATAAGCCCCTTATCTCCTTCATTTAATTTCATTTCAACAAATCCCCTATTCCACACATCGGGATAGGTTTTACTCCAATGATGTTTCTGAGAAAGAAAAGATGAATTTGGGAAAATTAAGAGATGTTTTTGTCCACAATAGGCCAATGAAGAAAAAATTCCTTCACTTTTTACACAAGTATCATGGTTTTAGATAAATGTAAAAAATACAGTTGCCTCAGGAGAATTGATGCACCTCTATAGTGACCTTGGTAAAATCAAGATTTCTCCTAGCTTGTTTGGCAAAATGACTTGTGTGATGCGCCAAATGATAACTAGACACAAATAGCTTTCCAATGCGCTATCATGAGCTCAATTTGGAGTTGAGGAAGACCTTCAAAAGTTGACTGCAACAGCACTCTGCCTTTAGGCAGCCTGATTTTGCAAATTTTGACTAGTGTTGTGAGATTTGACTTTTGGTAGGAAATATGAACTCCAAACTAAAAAATTCAAGTTGTGTTGGAAATTAGACTCCATAATATTTCTAACAATCTATCCCATGCTCAATTGTGACACCAGGAAGGCCTCCAAAATTGTCCTACAAAAATTTCTACGCACTTGTCAGTTGGCACGACGCACCTGTTGAGCGCGGCGCACCTGGTGGAGGTTTTACACTGCAATTTGAATGGGCGCAGTGCACCTATTGAGCACAGAACACCTAGGTAGTGGCACAGTGCACCTACTTTCTTAGCCCAAATTTCACTCAAATCATTTTTCCAAGCTCCAAATTTGTGCAATCTTCATGCAACAAGTAAGTGAAGCATTCCATAGTGCCATTGCAAAAGTTTTGATCATCATTCATGGTGTGTAAATAGGTGAAAAGGAGAACCCTAGTTTGTTTCATAGTCACATTCAAAAAACTATCTAGGGTTTCAAAGTTTTCATTGTTGTTGTTTTCTCCCCTTGCATCAGTTACATTCCCCTTCACTACATTTCACTCATCTCATTTCCCCCTTCCCTGTTTCATTCACATTCATCTATTCCCCTATCCCCAAAAGTAAAAACCCTAATACCTAATCCCACTAATCCCAAACCCTAATTGGAATCTCTAAACCCTAATACCTAATTCCTATTATCACCAAACCATACACACTCTCCCTAAAACCCTACAGACTTCTCCTACTCACTCCCTAAACCCTACTCACATCCCTAAACCCTGTTCATACATACATTTCCACACTCCCTTCCCCATACACTCTGCCCATTCCATTCCTCCATCCTATTCCATACTATTATCCACAAACCATTCATATATAATCACATTTTCCAAAACCCATTCCATTCCTCCATCCTATTCCATACTATTATCCACAAACCGTTCATATATAATCACATTTTTCAAAACCAAGGGAAAACAATAGAAAGAGACAGTGAATATGACTATGATAAGCAGCAAAGCAAAGGCAAAGAGAAGATGCATGAGGATGATATAGATGAAAAACAAGAAAGAAACAAACAGTTGGAGGATAAGCAAAACCTAATGGAGCTAGAAATGTTGAAACTGAAGAACAAAAATGATGAGGATCATGTCACTTTGACTTCCATTAAACAAGAGATAGAGAATGACAAGGAGTATTTATTGGATAAGATGAAGATGCACTTGGAGAGGCTAATAGACAAGGATAACAAGGAGAAGGACATGTTGTGGCACATGGCTTTTCATTATTTGGCAAGAAACAAAAGTTGCAAAGCAAGGATTAGGACTTTAAAGGCCAAGTTGAGGAAAACGTTAAGGAAAAAGAAAGAGCAAGATAACCTCAAGATCTTGGCAGAGGCTTCCTTAGTCCAACATGGTACTTGATTTAGTTCACTCAGCCCATATTTCAAGAAATTTTACACGATTTTTGTCAATTTTGAATTTTTGGAGCAAAACATACGTTTTTCTGCCTGGTGCGCAGTGCCACTTGGCGCGCGCCCTTGCTAGGGACCTCCTTTGAAGGAAAACTCAACATTTTTTGATTCCTCATGCAAAAATATGAATTCCCACAAATTTCTAAGAAATTTTGTCAAGTTTTGAGCTTCCAAAGGGTCAAAAACACCTCAAAAATGCCTTTTCTGCCCCTTTTTGGCCACACAGGAAGCAGTGTTGGGAGAACTCACTTTTGGAAGGGCAAATGGACACCAAATTCAGAAATTCCACCTGTTCTTAAAAGTAGACATATAAGAATTTCAAATAATCCCACTTGGAGAAAATTTGGTGCATGGGTAGGCCTCCAAAATTAGCTGCAAAAAGGCACTATGCACAGGGACAGTGGCATGACGCACAGGATGGAAAATTGACTTTTTTGCCAAAAAACTCTGTTTTTTCACCTAGTTATTTCTCAATTTGACTTTTCTCTCTCTTATAGTCAAACTCATGATGTAATTTGATGTAAATTGATGGACTTTTATGCAAAAATGATAAAAATTCACTCATGGAGGTAGATACATCATGAAAAGGTAGTTTGAAACTAAATGAATCAGTTTCCTAGGTTTTAGAGGCAAGTTGTTCCACTACCTACCTTTTAGTTCTTAGTTTAGATCTTGTTGAAACAGCGTCTAAACTCATGAATTCAACCCCTAAATCCTACAATGAGTTTTTTTTTGCCTATATCTAGTAGTTTTTCAGTCATTGGTAAAGGTTGGACTCTTGTGAATGCTTTGAGCATCATTGTACATTCATCTCTGCAGTTTGGCAAAGGAATAGACCAGGGTTTGCAACACTTTGTGGGATTCTTGTGGCAACTTGATTTGATATTGTTTTTCCTTTTGTAATGAAGTTTACAAGTGTTTATTTATGCCATCATCTCTTTCTATTCACCTTAACTAAATGAATCAAAGATAAATGTAGAATTCATTGATGTTGCAGTGCTCTACCTAGGGTTTGTTTAGTTATTTATGTTTTCAACTGTTTGAAGAGGATCCCTGAGACTTTCATGCCCTCTCCAACTCTTCACTAGTCTTAAGACTCTCCATCTCACTTATTTCAAAGTACCAAACCATTTGCCTACCTCACCCATAGAAACCTCTGCAAGACCGTGTCCACTCCCTGGACCCAAATCTACCTTTCACATTTGAGCCAGCAAACCAACATTAAATTCAATCAAAATCCTCTAGGCATATACATAGCCTAAAATTAGTCTTTACATCAGTCATCTCAAACCTCATTGATCATATTTTCCTGAGATTGACAAGGAGAGAGCCCTCTCTCAACTTGGTAGGGATAGCTACCAGGTTAAGCATGGTTTGATGTTACCCTAGATCCTGCCTTTCTCAGCCTGAGGTAGATTTAGGCCCTAAAATATTGGTGACCATAATGGGTAGATGAGAAGTTTGTTGTTTGCTTTGTAGATTACAGATAGAGCCTTAAGTTAGCCAGGTAGCCTTCTAATTGCTCTTGCTCTGCAAGTTCATAGTAGATGAATGCTAATTCATTCAATCTCTGCTTTAGTTTATGAACTGAACACTTGGTTTCCTCAACAAAATATAATTAAGTTCAGATATGATTGTTAATGGTGGACAACAATCAGACACCACAAGGCTGAAATCATTCACCTGGCAACTCCAAATCAGTTTTGAGATCAGATCCGAGGACTCCATTGGAGGATGAACCTGACCAGCAGAAACATGAAAGAACAATATGGAAAGATCAGGTATTCAAGTTGGAATTTCATGCAAGCCATTTTGTTCTTTGTTATAAATTATTTCTTCTCTTCTCAGGAGAATGTCAAGAAGGCTTTGCAAAGTATATTGTATTTGAGAAAAGATCCTTGGCCTGCATTCGATTCCTTCCCTTTGAATATTGTGAATACCAAATATTTGCACACCTTTGAGCTTGATCAAGACCCTTTTCCCCAATCTTGTGATGACCGTCTTCAAATTGATGAGCCTCAAGAGACCAAGACTGATTCTATGCTTTCTGTACATACCCCTATACCTTGTAAAATTCTAGATCGATACAAGCCTCTGATTTTATTTCCTATGTCCCATCCTTTCCCTAAAAATCATGATTTATATCTACCAAGATTTGATGGTGAACGCGACAATATGACTGTTGAGAGACATGTATTAGATTTTGAGTTGTTTCTTGAACTTTTTGAAGTTGATGAAGAACATGTCAGTATTAGGCTTTTTACTCTTTCTTTGCAAGGCAAAGTCAAGAGTTGGTTTAAAACCCTACCTGATACAAGCATCTCAGATTTCCAGCAGTTTGTCAAAGTTTTCCTCAACAGGTGGATGATCAGACAAAATCCTCTCTTGATTATAGAAGAGTATAACCAGCTGAAAATATTGCCAGGGGAGACAGTACAACAATTTTATGCCAGATTTAACCAAGTTTATTATTCGATGCCAGTCAATATAAGACCTCCTCTTGGATCCACTCTCTTGCACTACCTGGGTGCCTTTGATCTGGAAATGGAGTTTCCACTGAGAGAAAGGAATCTTGCAACACTTGAAGAGATACAGAATAGTGCAGTAGATGTGGAAACTCATTTGTTGATCCAAAGGACAAAGTTGAAGGAAGAAGAGATGAAAAAATAGATCCAGATGAATTGAAATCCCTTGAGGTAAAGCTTGACATTTTGGTAAGTGCAATGGAAGAGATGATGCAAAGGATCACCAAAAGGAATGAGTATAATTTTTAAGCACATGGCTCACTGATTGAAGAAGAACAAGTTACTGATCCAAACATCTTCTTTCTTATCCTAGTTGTCATAGATCTGATAATGATTGTTTTATAGATCATCTCGGAGAAGAGAGATCTATTGATATGACATGTATGCTTGATGATGTCTTTTATATTGATTATTTGCCTCAGTTTGATCAGTATGATGATGATTATGTTCTCCAAACAGAAGCTAATCTTGTAGAAAAATCAACAACTAGTTTGTGGAAGGCGGAAGTTCACTTTCAAGAACTCAAATACGTTGATCAACTGATGTGCATCAGCTATGGAAATGATGAGGAAAGTATAGCAAATTTTGAAGTAAGTGAAGGATATTTTCCCTTTAGTTTTGCTTCGTTTCAGTTCATCAGAGACAACTTTTATGCAATCAGATATCAATCATCGATAAGTTTTTATCTCGACCACCTTGAGGGCAATGAAAACCTTGTTCAAGACTTCTCCTATCTAGATTTGCAGCCCCTGAATCCCATCGATTTTCAAGTTGCAAATGAAGACTTAGAAGCTGGAACAAATGATCAAATGATACAAGGTGATTTTGTAGCATTTTGTTTTGAATCATTTTAGTTTTTGAAGGGTAAATTGCATAGTTTATCTTCAAATAAGCAGCCTATAAGAAATCATGTAATCTCATCGGAACTAATAGAAAATGTGTTGCAGCAGTATTTTCAAGTTTTTCATGATCCAATAGCTGATGTTTTGGATGAGGTATACAGTCAAAGTCCTTCTCCATCGACTACATGTGAGCTTGAAATGTGTACTGATATAAACTTGATCCGGCGGCTAGTTTCTTTGTCATTTCCAGCAGGAGTCTCATCACAAAGCTCAGATCAAAATTTGGATTCATGGTATGAGGAGAAGAGAAGTAATCCATTGGATGAGCTAATTCCTAGTGTGCATGAACTTCAAGATCCTTATGCAGTTTTTTTGGAGGTGGATAGAGAATCCATATCATTCAACGGATCTGTTTCCAAGTTGTCATAGGAGTTGCCTTTCGGTAGTTCTCTTTTGTTGTTCATAAGCAAGCACTTCTGGAGAAAGCAAACAACAACCAGAATGCTTACTTGGTTGCATTGACTGTTTCATTTCACTTGATCAGGTG
This sequence comes from Pinus taeda, assembly GCA_000404065.3. Lineage (NCBI taxonomy): Eukaryota > Viridiplantae > Streptophyta > Pinopsida > Pinales > Pinaceae > Pinus > Pinus taeda. The sequence goes on from APFE031456714.1 coordinate 87,248, forward strand.
ATGAATGGAACAACTAGAGTAGGTAGTACTTAATAAGCTCCATTTTGGGCATATTTTCCAGTTTGTCACTTGTGTTTAGGTCTTGATTCATTTTTTGTTTTAGTCAGTTTAAAGATAGTTTCAGCTGAGTGTCCAGTTTCAGCTTTTGAGAGTCTTGTTTCATTTTTGAATTAGTCAGTTCAACTATGAGTCTTGAGTCAAACTTTCATAGTAATTGGATTTTGGGTGTTTTGAAGTTATTGAATCCATTTCCCAATGGATGAAGGCACTTGTCTACTCTCCCAAAGATCTGCGGTTCTTGGCACCTCGAAGGAGCTACCATCTCCATTGGAGCCAATGTTAGTGTAAGTATTTGAAACCTTCCTCCAGTGATCAAACATGCTCTTACAAAGTGATTTTAAGGCGTCTGTTAGGTTCCTATACCAATAGGTTTCATTTTTCATGATTGACTGTGGAAGTGCCAAATATGTTCATCCTTGCATGCTACAGAGCTTCCATATTTTCTATACAGACAAAGAAAATTTAAAAATATAAAGAGGGTATGCCTTAAAAGAATAATCAAAAGGCAAGAAAATGTTGGTCAGAAGAAAAGGAGTTAAAATGAACCCCAAACCAAGAGACCAACAAAGTGGCCAGTCAAAATGTCACTGTTATCTTATTTGAAAGTTCACCATGTGGAGATAGTGCTGCTTATTACATTTGATGGGTGGCCCAAAAGTTCAATCTGGACCATGCCATGTTTGAATTGTTGTTGTAGAATAGAGAAAGAATATCTGTCCAAACAGTTTAAGCTTGGCAGATGAGTAGATAGGTAGAGAAATTAAGGAGCCCAACTGCTTAATCTGGGCCCTTGGAAGAGATAAGGGTACATTTAGATAGGAGGGCAGTCAAAAGAAAAGAAGACAATCAGGGTTTTCCAATTCAAGTGCACCCAATCCAAAGGAAGGAAAAAATGTTAGGTGTATTAGGCTGGGTAGGCAGGATGAGGTTGCAAAAGCAAGTGTGTGATTATTATTTGTCTTGTCAAGAAGGACCCATTTCATCAATGACACAAGTACCAAGGCAATGTTTGGTTGTATAAACAATGGAAGCATGACTAATCCCCCTTCATTCCCCCAGAAATATCTGACTAACATCCCCTCAAGGACCTTGGAATCTGCCCAATAGTCCTGTTTCACTTCATTCTAGGACAAGTGCAAAGCCAAACTCTGAGTTTACTCAAGGAAAAGAAACCACATTTCTTGTGTAAACATCATCATTCCAAACTCCTTCCATTTCCCTATGCCTAAGTTTCATTCCACAAACTTGGCATTCACTCATGCTGTTTCATTTCCCAAAGTCATACTAACCTCTAACTCTATTATTTAGCTCCCTAAAAACATTTTCCCATCCCTATTACACAAAAAACTATATAAAAACCCCAAAAAATACTAAATATCCCTACGCCATAGCATTATAGCTATATAATTTAAGTTTCGGGATATATTAAGTCCATTTGGGACTTTATATTACCCTTCCGCATCCATAAAATCCCAGAGTTTATTTAATCACTCGTTAAATAAATAACCACATTGCCCCCCCCCCCCATACATTAACTATGTGTTAAATCTTGCGTCCACACATATATCGGGCTTCATATAAACTTTGGGTTAAATGTATCAATGTTCCGCCATAGCCAAAGGTTGTTACCCTGACGAAACATTATTTAATGACAAATAATACGTGGGTCCCACGTCCAAAGTTGTTCGCCCTCCATCTCCACCTCGTTCGTCGTCTGATGTCCCGTGCTTCAAATCCAACGGTGGGCAGTCTTTTTCGAAACCCCGATCTACCAGAGATTAGCATCCGGGGGATGGGCAGTTTTACTGCCATACCCCCACCACGCGTTGTTCTCTCGGCGTGATCGAAGCCCCCTCCCCAATACTGCCCAGGGCCAAAGGTGGTGCAGGAGAAAACCACAAATCACCCTCCTCCCCCTAACGTTAGCATCACGTCACCGCTAACATCACGTCTGCATTGGCCCGCTGCTACCTTGTGTCATTGCCACATCATCCGCTCACGTCATTGCCCCGCCAACCTATCCTCTGCCACATCATCTTCCTAGTCAGCAATGACGTCACCGTGCCGTAACCACTACCCGCCAAATGACTTCATGCTGACGTCATCACCAAAAAGCGCCAAAAGCGCCAAAAGTCCCAAATTTTCATAAAATCACGCGAAAACGACTGTTTTCCTTCATTTTCATTGGTCAGTTTGAGAGTCTTGTGCATGCCATTTTACGTCGATTTGCTTCCCAAGCTCGAATTTAGTCATCCGAGCCACTACCGCCTGTAATTTCAACTTCGTTGTTCGCCATTGAACCTACTCGACCACACTTGGCACCTTAAAACCATGTATTTTCCCGAAATTTCACCTGTTAACCCCTTTTTTCACCATTTTCTCCATTTTAGCTGCTAAAAAACCTCCATATACCCAAACCAAAGATACTCTTTCACCTAAATTCTGCCTAAATTCACTGATAATTCCCCTGTTCCAAAAGAAACCCTACAAACTTACGCCCCTCTGCAATTTCACCGTCAAAAAATCATTTTTCAGTTCATTTGCCGGCAGAATATTCATACTACTCGTGCTTTGACCTCTTTTACCAAAATTCCTCTGCAAAATTCCACCTATTCGGCTCAAAAAACATTCTTATTCTCTCTGCAGTTTGCCCACACATCTTATCAACCCAGTGAATTCATTAAAGAAAAGAAAAGCCTGTTTGAACTTTGTAAATTTGCCTCTTTATGATAGCTACAGATAGTGAAGACCATTGCTTCATCTAAACTCAGTATGCAGCTCCTTGACAAAGCCTTAGAGGCAGTTCTCAGTCTTTAGTAGTTGCACTAATCCTAGTTCTAAGTATAAACACAGAAAAAACTTCAATATGACCACTCCATTAGCTTTAAACATTGCTCCTATCAATGCACCTAACAAAGAGCTTGAAGCACTACTTTTAGATGATAGGGACTACCTCATTCAGAATTTGGTTTGGGACAGAAATCACTTGCAGACCTTCTGTCAGCTGAGAAATAGTTATTTGAGCAATAGTGACATGTATGGCATTTGGGAATCAAATTTGCCCATCTACTTCTTGCCCTTTGTAAATATTTTCCCTGAGATAATTCACCTCTGTGCTGAGAACTATGACCCAACTCAAAGAGCTGTCAAGTCTCCATCTAGGAGAATACTCTTCCATATCACTCCTGATTCCATTAACAAAATGCTAAGTTTCAAGCAGACTCAGCTTTTGGTCCCTTTTTCTATGAAATACCTGTTGGATGAAGGCCCCAAACTCTCCAGCTCTAAGATTGCCAGAATTGCCAAGACATTCATGAGAGCAAACCGGCAGCCTACAGAGCCACCTCCTTTCTTATATGTCAATTTCAATGAAGTAGGAAAGCTTCTTGTAGATATGATATCCACTGTGCTAGGTTTCAAAACAAGTGAACACATTAATGAAACAGTGTTGGTCCTATTGCCTGCATATAGCCTAGGACAACCCCCTGCTGTCAAGTACAACTATGCCAAGTTCATTGCCAATAAAATGCATCACCAACTAGTGAAGTTCGATAGGGAGGGAGTCTTCAAATATTCATCATATATCTATCATTTTTTCATGTATTACCAATCAGAACATTTCCAATGTCCCATGAAGAAGTTAGATTCAAAGGGTGAAAGAAGGTCTGTTATCTTTTGGTCATCAGTCTTCCATTAGGTCCAAAACTCTCCTTACTCTTATTGTGAGTTCATTGACCAATTTTTTTACCCAGTCTCATGTCTCTTGAAAATAACTCCTCCTCCTAGATTATCATATGACATGCAGAAGATATTGCAGTTGTCCAAGAACTACAAAATAGGTGATTGGTATCTCTACTAAAATCACACTATCATTAGGATCTATGGCTGTGAGCTCTGTCCCTACAGGCTCCCAAGATATGTACCCATGAGACGGTTTGCCTTGGAATATTATAGGCAACTCATCAATTTAGATCTCACTCATTTTCATAGTGCTAAGAAGAAAGCTCGCCTAAAATTAAAAGACCATCGAGGCCCCTTTATTATGAACAAGAAAGAAGGTTGGCAAGATGTTGATCAAATACTCAGGCAAAAACTCAAGCTAAAAAGGAGTTTCTAGTGGGTCGCTTATGACCCCGATGGATTTATCAGTGCCAGAAAAGTAGAATATAGGCTGACATCATATGAACATTGTAAAGTCCCACAGATTGAGCAATTTGCTAATCAAGATGAGTGGGTGCAAGGCACATTAATTGAAGAACTCACTAAAGAAGAAATAATGGAGAAAAATGTCAAAGATTTGGAAAAAACTCTTGACTTGGATTCTTTTCAACAGGTAGCATTCAAACTTCCACACCAAGTTGGAGAGGGCACATCCACTGCTACAGCTTCACAAGCTGCCCAAGAAACATCTACATCAGCAACAGGTACAGCAAAAGGAAAAGAAGTGATGGAGAGAATGTCTTCCTTAGCCAAAGATAACCGAATAAATACATTAGAGGAAATTATTGTGGATTTAGGGCATGATCCTAAGGATCCCAAGGGCATCAAGGCCCTTATGAAGAAGAAAGAAGATGATATTGCTGCACTCAGAAAATAAGTGAAGTTGCCTGCAACTATCCACCCTCAAACTGCAGAGCTTATGCAAGAAAAATAAGTTGATGATACCATGGATCTGCTCATGAGGATGAATAAAAGAATAATACAGATGGAGGAAGAGTTGGAGAGAGCATTGCAAAGAATGTAGGGAGAGTCGACCTCCCAGCTCCCTTAAACAACCCCAACTATTGTCACTATTCCTCCCACACAAGCAGTATCAATTCCTCCTGCCATTTCAGCATCCACAACGACTACATCAACTACAGATGCTACAGTAGCAGCATCAGCAACAACAACCGAACCAGGATCTAGCACGAGTATGGAAGAGATGATGAAAGTGGTCAAAGAACTAGAAGTTTAGGTCACAGAGGTGAAAGAGGCCAAAGAAAAGTTGGCCAAGCTAGAGGCAAGCTATGACAAGTCCAAGATGGCAGTGGCTGAGAAACAAAGAGAAATAAAAGCCCTGGACAGCAAAATAAAGGCCTTAGAAAAAGAGCTTACCTTAGACAAGACTCTAACTGAAATAAAAACGATTCTATGGGCCAAGATTGGCCAAGCAATCACTGACCAATGGCGATCAATTCAGGCCATACATGAGCAAATAGAGTTTATAGGCCTAGCTCAATTTCAGACTCAAAGGGCTAGAGTAGCATTGGGAAATATGCCCAAGCAAGCCAATAAAATGATTCATTTCCTTAACACTCATACCAAAAATGAGTTGGCAGAATTAGACATCAATAGCAGGACAGATACTATTCTGACAGAAGAAAAGGTGTTGACCATGAGAAATTTTGTGCAGAATCTAGAGAGAAAGTGCCAGGAAATGCATGCAGAAATAAATGATTTCAAGATAAAGATGACAGCATTGCAGACCATAGGATTACCCAGCCTATTGACTAGTGCTGGAAAACTACTGTCCTATGAGCAATATACTATCAGAATCAATAACTATGTTTCCAATTAGATTACAACATCCTCAAGTACCTTAGAAGAAGCAGGACCTCCCTTTGAACAATCTCTTTATGATAAATTAAAAAACCTGTTTTACATTGAGCATGAAATCAATCATCTGTTTGAGGTCCGACCCAATTTTTATAGATACACAGAGGCTGATGAAACACTCATAAAAATACAGAGACATAAGCTACCTCCCGAGGATTGGTGGCAAGCAATGCTGGAAATTTTGCCCAGGTAATTTCGATCTTTTTCCTCCTCTTTCAGCCTCAAATTTTGGTCAACTACAGGTTAGCAAAATTAAGTATGCAGGCACCGAACAAAGCATAAAGGCAACAGGTAGAGGAAGTCGAAACAGTGACTCAGCAAAGCACTAGGATAGCAAGCCCAAAAATCATAAATTAAAGGCATAGCCTCAGCCGACTCAATTGGTCCAAAAAGTCAAATTTCTCTGACAAAATAGACAGCTAGCACACTAATATTCACTGCAGCATTAATTTCTTTCATCTACTTCCTTTGAAGAGTTGGTGATGAAATTTATTGCATGGAGACTCATCAACTAGATATTTTGTATCTCATTTTTGTATATAGACCTCCCCATAGAATGTATTAGGGCTTGGTGATTTTCTTTCTGGACTGCGCTGTAAACTATCACTGTTTTCATACAAATCGCTATTGAAGTTCACTGTTTTTGAAGTGTCTGGAGGTGGATTGGATGTTCTGGGACCTGCTACAGAATTACCGTGTCATTCTATGGAACAATAAGTTATTCTAAACTGTGTTTATGTTTTCTGCGTTTGTAAATTCATATATATTTCATAATCTTGGTAACAGAGAAGAATAATAACACAAGATTTGTTTTAAATGCACCCTGTGTTCAATCTCTACTATTAATTACGTTTTCTTCAGAATTAGTCATAAGTATGAATTCTTAACTACTTAAGTTTGCACTAATTCCTTCATTTTGAATACTGTTTAGGAATCCTTAATTGCTCCTGCATAATATTCATACACTTTGCCCTGCCAGCATAATGAAAGATTATTAATTGCCTTTCATTCCCTGACTTCATTCCATCATTTCCAAATTTGAAGATAGTTCCTAGGTTTCCTATCCTGCTCTATAGCATTACCATCTCCCCTAGAAATACTTTCAGCAGTACACCTTCATTGACTCCATTGCCTAATGGAACAAACTGTTTTACACTTGCACCTCAGCTCTGTTTAAAATCACCATCCAACAAACTCAAATCAAAACCCTGTTCATCACAACTAGCCTAAAATACTCCAAAACAAAGCTAAACTACAAAGAGAGAGCCCTCTTTGGTTGCAGGTAGGCTAGGGCCTGCAGCTAAAAGATTGGTTAGTGTTTACCTCGGTCGTATTCCCTCCAGGAGGCAGGGAACAACTTGAGTGATAACATCATTGGTGACTTCATTGGGGACTGAATCACGAAAGGGATAGTTTCCCTGCTTTAAACATATTCAAGGAAAAATACAAAAAACAAATTTAGAAGCTGGCTTCAAAGAAGAAAACTCGCTATACAAGATCAAATCCTGATCCAAATCCCCCAGCTATTTTTGAAAATCCTAATTTGATCCCTAAGACCCTTAAGAAACAAGAAAAACTTGTTGATTCAAACCTTCAAACCGTTCAACAGAATTATATCCCAACTCCTACTAAAGCTTCATTCCGTCCTCACATTACTCTTGCTTCCCCTAGTTCTTCATCCACTTCCCAAAGCACCTTCTCCACTCCTCCATCTATTGCACATATTTCTTCCTTTGTCCCTATTATTCCAGCTGTCCAATTTCCTCTTGTTCCCTCATTCATCCCTGTAAATATGGCCAACAGATATGCTCCCTTGCAGTTTCCTGCCAATCCAGGGGCTATGCCACAATATTATCAAAGTATGATCACCTTCTTTGATGGTGCTAGTTCCTATACAACTCAACAGCACACCAAGAAGATGCAGGATTATTTTGAAAATTATGAAATTGATGATAATGATGTGAGAATGAAAATCTTTGTCCAAAGCTTAACTGGTGATGTGAGAACCTGGTTTAGGACACTTGCTGCAAACTCTATAGCCAACCCTGAGGCCTTATATCAAGTTTTTTTGAACAGATGGGAAATGAAGAAAGACCCTTTACACATATTAACTGAATGCGACAATTTAAAAAGGGGTCCACAAGAAATTATCCAAGACTATTGTGCTAGGTTCAACACTGTATACAATGCCATCCCACAAAACCTTAGACCTCCACCTGATTTAGCCTTGATCAAATTCCCTGATGGATTTGATCCTGACATGGCATATCAATTGAGGGAAAGAGCCCCTCCTAGCTTAGCAGACATGCAGAATATAGTTGTTAGTGTAGAAGCAAACTTGATTGCCAAACAAAACCGGGCTAGAACTGAAAGAAGAACAACATTCAAAGAAGAACCTTTAGCATTTGAGCAGAAACTGGATGACATCATCAAAGGGATGGATAGATTGGGAGATAGGGTAGATACCATTGAGAGAAAATCATCTTGGGAGGGTCAAACAAGTAACATAGCCAGGAATCCAAATTTTAGAAAAAATCAAAACCCTACTGGGGGAAGGGCTGGCCCCGACTAGAACATCAGACCCCCCTTTTAGGAAAACTATGCCGAAGCCTCAACATCTGGTGAACCAACGGAGGACCCTCACATCAAATTAATGGGTTTAGATAGTGAACAACAATTTTTTCTAACCCAAGATGACCAAGAGGCCCACGAATGTAACCAGTTTCAAACCAAATCTGGAGAGTCATTTGATTTCAGAGAAGGCTATGATGCAGCAGTCTATGAGGTTCATAAACAGTACAAATTGAGAAGCAGATTCATAGATGTACCTCAACCTACCAAGCTGAAAGATACTAAACAACCTAAGAAAACAAAGGATAAAGCTGTCCCAACAAAATCCTCTGATAAAGTAGACCCAAAAGAAGTTACTGTGGAAGATGTATCAGACCTACATCCTTCAAGCAACCAGCCATGCACCTCCCATTCTCCAACAGAAGCTTTGAATAACCCTCTATAAAATAATTTCAAATCAAGTGTACCTCATAACAGCACACATAATCAAGAGAAGGTCAATGAAAACTCAGCTAAAAAAGAAAAGCTTGCTACCCAAAATATAAAGATTCAGATAGAAAAACCTTTTAACTTAGAAACATAAATTGGCAAGCTGAAAATAGCCATTCCTCTCTCTGAATCGGCCAAACATGAAGTTTATAGACAACAAATCAATAGGTCACTGCAAATATCAGAGAATAAGGATGCAGTAAATGTTTTGGATGACCAACCAGAACTGATTTTTGGTCCGGAAGTCAATGGTAAATCAGTAGATGGAGGGGTTCCTCCATTCTATGTGAGCTTAAACATTCATGACAAAGTGTTACATAACGCCATGTTTGACTCAGGTACTTCCCATAATCTAATGCCCAAGTTAGTGATGGAAAAGCTAGACCTAGACATCACAAGGCCATATAAGGACCTATTTTCATTTGATTCCAGCCAGGTCAGGTGTCTAGGCCTAATCAAAGACCTTTGTGTATCTTTAGTTCAATATCTAGCTAAGACTATCTTGATGGATGTAGTGGTAGTTGATATCCCACCCAAGTATGGTATTCTTTTGTCCAGATCTTGGGGTGCCAAACTCCAAGGATCTTTGCAGCTAGACATGTCCTATGCCACGATTTCAGTCTTTGGCCAGCCAAAGAGATTATACCGGGAAACATTGATGAAGTATGTGGTTAGCTTTCAAGAGAAGCCCCAGAACTTCCCAATTTACTCCATTCACTCTGACATGGATTCATTTATCTTATACAATGCTGACATGTGTCCTAAAACTGATGTCAAACTCCTGAAAACAGCACAAACAAAAAGCATGAATGAACAATCCAGTGCCCTAGATCAAAGAGGTTTTGATGTGATTGATACAACTAAGAAAAATGACATATCATATGAGTTACAAAAGCCAAACCTTCCCACTGAACAAGCTTGCAAAACTATTAAGGCTAGCCATAATCAAGAAATATTATGGTACTTAGAGTTTGATGGGTCAATGAACAAATTATGAGCAGGGGCAGGGGTTTGGATACACAACATGCAAAATGAACATGCTCAAGGTCATGCATATAGGCTAAATTTCAGATGTACAAACAACATGGCCGAATATGAAGCCCTTCTATTGGGTCTCAAACTGATTAGAAGTCTACGGGCAACTAAGATTTCAATTCTAGGGGACTCAGATTTGATTATATAGCAGATGAAGGGAAATTTTGTTACAAATGATCTTAGGCTAAGGTCTTATAGAGGAGCAGCAACTGAATTAGTTAATAACTTCTTAGAATTTCAGCTCACGAAAATTCCAAGAAGTCATAACTTACATGCAGATAATTTGGCAACTTTTGTCGGCACTTGCAAGCTTCCATTTGAGCCCAACCACTACTTCACTGCTGAAATCAAACACAGACCTGCTGTCCCAGATAATGTTAAAAACTTGCAGGTGTTTGAAAATGATACACAAATAAATAATTTCTTGACTTTAAAAGAAGAATTCTCGAGTATAAACATTGAAACAAGCACCATTGAGGACCAACAGCAAACACATCAAAGTGAGCAAAGTATATCAGCTGAAACAGTGAATCTGATTTTGCATCCAAAAACCTTTGACTGTACTAATTTACAAAAGCTAAATCAAATAGATTTTGATGAAATCATTGAGGAAGAATCTGAAGTAATCGAACTAAAGGAAAATCTCTTGCCCATAGGCCTAACTCCTTTAGAAGATATATTCGATTCAAATGACATTCCAAGAAAGCCAAAAATGAAACCATTAAATGCACAGATAGAAGATTGTAATATTGGGACCACAGAAAATCCCAAAATGATAAAACTCTCCAAAGCATTGCCAGCTGATCAGAAGTTAAAGTACATTGACTTGTTTAAAGACTTCCAAGATGTCTTTGCCTGGAGTTATGATGACCTCAAGTCCTATGATACTTCAGTCATCCAACATACTATACCCTTGAAAGAAAATTATAAACCTTTTAAACAAAAGCTTAGAAGGGTGAATCTTGTCCTCCTTCCCCTGATTGAAAAAGAAGGTAAACGAATGTATGAAGCCGGAATCATTGCACCTATTAGGTTCTCTGAGTGGATTTCAAATCTAGTGCCTACTAGAAAGAAAACCGGAGAGATAAGGCTTTGTGTTGACCTGAGAAATTTGAATAAAGTCTCTCTCAAAGACCACTACCCTTTACCAAAAATGGATCACATATTGCAAAGGGTAGTGGGAGCTTCTAAGATCTCATTGCTAGATGGATTCTCAGGATTCAATCAGATCTTAGTTCACCCGGACGATCAAGACAAAACTGCCTCTACAACAGCTTGGGGAACCTTTAAATATGTCAAAATGCCTTTTGGACTCAAGAATGCAGGAGCCACATTTCAGAGGGCAATGGACATAGCCTTTGCTAAAGAGATTCATGATTTCTTAGTCATATACCTTGATGATCTTACTTCTTTCTCAAAATCAGACCAAGAACATTTAAAACATCTCAGACAAGTGTTCCTAATTTGCAGAAAATATGGCATATCATTGAACCCAAAGAAATCATTGTTTGGCCTAGAAGAGCACAAACTCCTAGGTCACATAATTTCAAAAGATGGTATAAGAATTGACCTAGACAGAATTCAAGCTATCCTCCAAGTGCGTCACCCAAGAAACATCAAAGAACTGCAAGCTTTTTTAGGCAAGATCAATTTCCTGAGAAGGTTCATTCCCAATTTAGCCGAGCTAATAAGGCTATTGAATAATATGCTCAAGAAAGATTCTAAAGTCAAATGGACAATAGAAGCTAAGCAGGCCTTTGAAGAAATCAAAATAGCTTTGACAAGAACTCCTGTTCTTACAAGTCCCAGGTTTGATAAACATTTTATAATCTTTTCCTTTACATCTGAACATACTATTGCTGCTGTCCTATTGCAAAACGATGACTTAGGATGTGAGAAACCCATTGCTTTCTTCAGCAAAGCACTCAGAGATGCCCCACTTAAATACCAAATCATGGAGAAGCAGGAATATGCTCTTGTGAAGGCCATAAAGGATTTCAGAATTTATATCTTGTACTCTCACATAATTGCCTATGTTCCAAATACAGTGGTTAAAGATAGTCTCACTCAAGAGGGAATTGAAGGTAAAAGGGGCAAATGGATAGCCAATATTTTAGAATATGACATTGAGATTAAGCCAACAAAACTCATAAAAGGACAAGGGCTAGCCAAATTAATGACCAAAACCAACTTCCAAGCCCTTGACATCAATGAACTAGATAACGAACATGAGATGGCGACTCCACAGATCAATCAAGCCTTTTTACAATCACCTTGGTACACTGATATATGTTTTGTATTATTAAACCTGCAAGCTCCTCCAGGGTTATGCAAAACCAGTAAGAGATTCTTGAAAATGAAAGCTTCAAAGTTTTGTATTATAGACAGTGTGTTGTTTTGGAAAAATCATGAAGGTATTTTTCTTAACTTCCTAACTTTGGATGAAACTGACAAAATCCTCAAGGAATTTCATGCAGGAGATTGTGGTGGACACTTGTATTGGAAATCTATAGCTGATAAAATTCTAAGGGCTGGATTTTATTGGCCCTCCCTATTTGCAAATGTGAAAAAAATTTTAATGTCTTGCCATAAATGCCAAACCTTTGAAGGCAAGAAAAAGTTGGTGCCCTTGCCCCTCAAACCCATTTCAACTGAAAGGCCATTTCAACAATGGGGTTTAGACATCATTGGGGAGATCCACCCTTCATCTTCTGGCCAGCACATATGGATTTTGATAGCCATAGATTACTTTACCAAGTGGATAGAGGCCATCCCTTGTAGGCAAGCCAATGACTCAATCATCATCCAATTCCTAGAGACCAATATCCTATCTAGATTTGCTTGTCTAGAAAAGATCATCACAGACAATGCAGTTGCATTTAAATCCAAAAGAATGATTAGTTTTTTCCACAAATATCACATTACCCTCGGCCACTCCATAGCTTATTACCCTCAAGGTAATGGTCTTGCTGAGTCCTCTAACAAAAGCCTCATCAACATCATAAAAAAGGTCCTGGAAGAGAATAAAAAGAATTGGCACAAAAAACTTGTGAATGCACTATGGGCAGACAGATTGACCACAAAAAGGTCCATTGGAACAAGTCCATATGAATTGGTGTATGGTCTAGAGGCTATTTTCCCCTCGTCTTTAGGAATCCTTGTGATCAAGTTGCTGCAAGAAATACAAGCAGAGCCGAATGATATTCAGAGAAGGATCAACCAAACTATTCACTTGCAGCAGACAAGAGAAGAAGTATATCATAGAACCCAAGTACTACAAGATAAACTCAAGAAAATTTTTGACAAAAGAACAAAAGCTGAAGACTTCTTCATAGGAAATAAAGTGCTGAAATGGGACTCCAGGAGGGAAGATAAAGGGAAACATGGGAAATTTGATTTTCTTTGGAAAGGACTATTTGTGATTCAGTCTGTACAAGGTAACAACACCTATTTTTTGAGGAGTTTGGATGGCACAAATGTTGAAGAATGCCCAGTCAATGGGAGAATGCTCAAACATTATTTTGATCCCCTTTGATGAACACAACACAGCTATATATTGGACATAAATATTTGTATTTCCAGCATTTTCATTTACAACAGTTAGATAAGGAACTAAATGTAGCAAATTTTGAAGAAAAATCAGGGAACTGCATCACCTTTTGGTGTATATTTTGAATTTACCACAAGTAATCAAAAGGAAAACTTGGGAAGTATAAAGATGATAATTAACACTCAGAGAAACCAGCAAGAAGCAGAGTTGCAATTTCACACAGATCAACTTTAAAAAGTACTGCATACAGGTTACAAAGATTCAGATTAATAGTCTCCAAGACAAGGAAGTTACAGATTACAGCAAGAATTGAAGAATAAGGCCATATGACCTGCTGTTCTTGGCTTTTCACTAGGAAAAGCCATCCCCAAGTGGAGCCACTGTTAGGTTCCTATACCAATAGGTTTCATTTTTCATGATTGAATGTGGAAGTGCCAAATATGTTCATCCTTGCATGCTGCAGAGGTTCCATATTTTGTATACAGACAAAGAAAATTTAAAAATATAAAGAGGGTATGCCTTAAAAGAATAATCAAAAGGCAAGAAAATGTTGGTCAGAAGAAAAAGAGTTAAAATGAACCCCAAACCAAGAGACCAACAAAGTGGCCAGTCAAAATGTCACTGTTATCTTGTTTGCAAGTTCACCATGTGGAGATAGTGCTGCTTATTACATTTGATGGGTGGCGCAATAGTTCAATCTGGACCATGCCATGTTTGAATTGCTGTTGTAGAATAGAGAAAGAATATATGTCCAAACAGTTTAAGCTTGGAAGATGAGTAGATAGGTAGAGAAATTAAGGAGCCCAACTGCTTAATTTGGGCCCTTGGAAGAGATAAGGGTACATTTAGATAGGAGGGCAGTCAAAAGAAAAGAAGACAATCAGGGTTTTCCAGTTCAAGTGCACCCAATCCAAAGGAAGAAAAAAATGTTAGGTGTATTAGGCTGGGTAGGCAGGTTGAGGTTGCAGAAGCAAGTGTATGATTATTATTTGTCTTATCAAGAAGGACCCATTTCATCAGTGACACAAGTACCAAGGTAGTGTTTGGTTGTATAAACAATGGAAGCATGACTAATCCCCCTTCATTCCCCCATAAATCTCTGACTAACATCCCCTCAAGGACCTTGGAATCTGCCCAATAGTCTTGTTTCACTTCATTCTAGGACAAGTGCAAATTCAAACTCTGAGTTTACTCAAGGAAAAGAAACCACATTTCTTGTGTAAACATCATCATTCCAAACTCCTTCCATTTCCCTATGCCTAAGTTTCATTCCACAAACTTGGCATTCACTCATGCTGTTTCATTTCACAAAGTCATACTAACCTCTAACTCTATTATTTAGCTCCCTAAAAACATTCTCCCATCCCTATTACACAAAAAACTATATAAAAACCCCAAAAAATACTAAATATCCCTACCCCATAGCATTATAGCTATATAATTTAAGTTTCGGGATATATTAAGTCCATTTGGGACTTTATATTAACCCTTCCGCGTCCATAAAACCCCGGAGTTTATTTAATCACTCGTTAAATAAATAACCACATTGCCCCCCCCCACACATTAACTATGTGTTAACTCTCACGTCCACACATATATCGGGTTTCATATAAACTTTGGGTTAAATATATCAATGTTTTTCCATAGCCAAAGGTTGTTACCCTGACGAAACATTATTTAATGACAAATAATACGCGGGTCTCGCGTCTAAAGTTGCTCACCCTCCATCTCCGCCCCGTCCGCTGTCCAATGTCCTGTGCTTCAAATCCAATGGTGGGCGGTCGTTTTCGAAACCCCGATCTACTGGAGATTAGCATCCGGGTGATGGGCAGTTTTACTGTCATACCCCTGCCACGCGTCATTCTCCCGGCATGATCGGAGCCCCCCTCCCCAATACTGCCTAGGGCCAAAGGTGGTGCGGGAGAAAACCACAAACTGCCCTCCAACCCTTGACGTCAGCACCACGTCACCGCTGACGTCATGTTCACGTCGGCCCGCCGCTACCTTGTGTCATTGCCACATCATCCGCTCACGTCATCACCCCGCCAACCTATCCTCTTCCACATCATCTTCCTAGTCAGCAGCCACGTCACTGTGCCGTACCCGCTACTCGCCAAATGACATCATGCTAACGTCATCGCCAAAAAGCGCCAAAAGTCCCAACTTTTCATTAAATCATGTGAAAACGATTGTTTTCTTTCATTTCCATTGGTCAGTTCAGGAGTGTTGTGCATGCCATTTTACGTTGATTTGCTGCCCAAGCTCGAATTTGATCATCCAGCCGCTGCCGCCTGCAAATTCAACTTCGTTGTTCGCCATTGAACCTGCTCAACCACACCCGATGCCATAAAACCAGGAATTTGCCCGAAATTTCACCTGTTAACCCCTTTTTTCGTCGTTTTCTCCATTTTAGCTACTTAAACACCTCCATATACCCAAACCAAAGATACTCCTACACTGAAATTCTGCCTAAATTCACTGATAATTCCCCTGTTCCAAAAGAAACCCTGCAAACTTACGCCCCTCTGCAATTTCACTATCAAAAAATCATTTTTTAGTCCGTTTGTCGGTAGAATCTTCGTACTGCCCGTGCTTTGACCCCTTTTTACCAAAATTTCTCTGCAAAATTCCACCTATTCAGCTCAAAAAAACATCCTTATTCTCTCTGCAGTTTTCCACATAGCTTATCAACCCAGTGAATTCATCAAAGAAAAGAAAAGCCTGTTTGAACTCTGTAAATTTGCCTCTTTATGATAGCTACAGACAGTGAAGACCATTGCCTCATCTGAACTCAGTTTGCAGCTCCTTGACAAAGCCTCAGAGGTAGTTCTCAGTCTTCAGTAGTTGCACTAATCCTGGTTCTAAGTATAAACACAGAAAAAACTTCAAGATGGCCACTCCAGCAGCTTTAAACATTGCTCCTATCAATGCACCTAACAAAGAGCTTGAAGCACTGCCTTTAGCTGATAGGGACTACCTCATTTAGGATTTGGTTGGGGACAGAAATCACTTGCAGACCTTCTGTCAGCTAAGAAATAGTTATTTGAGCAATAGTGACATGTATGGCATTTGGGAATCAAATTTGCCCATTTACTTCTTGCCTTCTGTAAATATTTTCCCTGAGATAATTCACCTCTGTGCTGAGAAGTATGACCCAACTCAAAGAGCTGTCAAGTCTCCATCTGG
>APFE031456715.1:2430-12723 GCA_000404065.3 Pinus taeda
TGGATTCTTCAAATCCTTTACCCCTTAGCTCAATCTACCTTGGGGAAGTAATTATGAACATAACAAGCAATATGATAACTAAATATAAAAGGAAATTAATCACACTACTTAGACTCCTTTAGTTCTTTACCATTCAGCTCAATCTACTTCATGGAAAACAACTATGAGTAAGTAATATGACACTTAAATCACACCACCGTTAGTGTCTTCTGATATCCTGCTGATATAGTCATTGACCACAGAAAGAAATCATAAAATTATTAGGTAGTATGACATCTAATCTAGCAGAAAAAGAAATAAACAAATAACAAATGGAAAAGGACAATGCTGAATGTAAATTGCAGAAAATAAAGGTTAGCAGGCAGGACAAGATGATCACATATGCCAAAAGTTATTAAATAAAATAAAAGATTGCCTGGGCTGCCTAAAAGGACCTGCAAAAACACTGATCAGTTTATAAAGACAAAGATATAAATAGCAGAAATCATAAAGCAAAACATCTTACGTACAAACTAATGACAAAATAAAAACTTAAAGAAATTAAAGAAATACTTTACAGGGCTTCAGTATGCAGGGGCCCTCTGCCACTTCAGCCAATCAAATGATCACAAAACTATCTTCAGAAAGGTCTACTCATGTATTCAAATTAGCAACATGAAAACAATGGGGTGGTATAACCAACAGCGTGCAGAAATTACATAATAGTTCAGAAATTCTATGCATCCAAACTCTCTTTACAGCATTTAAAAACGCGTTATTTATAATGTAAAAGTCCTATAGCTAACGAATCAACTACTTAGGTTCTTAACTGCGTGCCATGGACACGTAGATCTCATGAGCCGAGATCTAGTTAACTGTTGTTATGCTTCTTAAATCCTGGAGTGGTGGGCTGTTAGATTCGTTGTTCAAAAACGATCCTCAAGTGCGCTGGAGCCTTCATGAGCTGGTAACTAGGCCACATATCATTCACGTGCCTTTAACAGTAACGTTCCACCGCTGGACTCTTCAGTTGGCCACATCTTCGACTTAGGTTGACCACGGCTTCAAAATGATGATTTGGCCGGCTCGAAGGGACACGATCCATGTACATGCCATCTGGAGCTTGCCCATATGGCCCGTTCCTTCAGAAGACACCTGGAGCACAGCCTTTCACAAAATGGCTGCGGAATCCTCTGCGGGCTGCGGAAACCTGTGCTGGCTACGGAAATTGACAAGTTTCTGCAGCTACATGAACAAAAGACTAAACCAAACAACAGACATCAGTATAGTTATAAAACCATATAAACAGTCCTTTTTAAACTATAATGCAATGATTCAACCACTGGATGAGTGAAGTGAGTGGAGTATGAGGGTTAAGAGGGTGTGTAGGAAGGTGCAAGGTTGAGGCTCAACAGTGAAAACCACCAGTTGTTGTCATCTTTGTCTTCTTTTAATAATAAGAAAATATGTTTACAACATTGTACTGGTGTACACTCATACCAGTACACATGCTTTTACCTGCAGAAGCATACAATCTTCTCTCATTCTCCAGCTTCTACTAGAAGGGTGCTACAACCCCCTAGCTCTTGGACTAGTTGATATGTTTACTAGTACGTACACGCCGAGCTATAGAAGGCTAAAACCTTCTTTCTTCCTCCCGGGACCTTTTTTTATAAATATTTAGAATGCATACTCTTGAAACACAACATCATAATCTGAAGGCCTTGTTTCAACCAATTTTCATACTGGACCCATCAACAACATTGAAGCTCAAGTCAATCACCATTGCAATACAACCATCAACTATATCTGCATCAACCAATCACTTAAACTCAATCATTACTTTCTAAACCAACCGAACTCAATCAATCATTGACAACCTCTGAACCTCTGACACAACTGAATCAACCATTCATTCATGCTTTAATCAACTTAAAGAAATCAACTAGAATAGAGAAATCACTGTAGCCAATACATAGATTTGTACCCAAAACACTACTTCATTAATCAGAACCATTTGTAACCTCAAAACCATGCATCAAAGTGTATACACAACTTGGAAGAGTCGAACCAATGTGTATACACAACTTCATCAAAGCGAACTAGTGTATAGATCTACAAATACTTATAACTTCGCTGCACTTCTCGACTTTAGACATACTAGATTATCACATATAAAGGATAATGCATGTGTTAGTAACCAGATCTAGCCCATTAGATCACATAATGATAATCCATCATGATTCTGATCCATTATTAGATCTCACCCTTCATTACTGAAGCAAATCATAATCAATCAATCTGAACACTATTACGAAAATGCAGTCACCAGAACATAAAGCAAAATCAAAATCTTTGTATCAACAACCAGAACCAATTGCAAATTCACAAATCATAGTTCACAAGGTATACATTACTTTGATGTATTGAACCTATGTGTATATGTGCTTTTACCAAAGTCAGCCAGCATATACATCTATAAATATTCATTCATAGTTTTGCAGGTATTCCATACTTCAGTTATAACCAGATCATAATATTTATAGAACAACACATGCATCAGTATACAAATCTAGAATAAACATGATCAAACTGTATAAAGATTATTCATTCCAAGCCTTAAGATCCCGATCCATCATTAGATCTTGTCCTCCATCAACCGTTAAGGCTCCTCCTTGGATCAGATCAAGCAGAGCATCATAAACCCATAACCTGTATACTGGATCTCACACTTCATCAAATATTCAAATGCTTGTACTCATTGGCCTAATGATCTTCTCCTCCTTATATATTTTTAGGCATTTCTCAATACCATGGACCAAAACCACTTAGGACCAATACCTTGGACCAAATACCTAGGGTCAATAGCTCGAACCCGATACCTTGGACCAATACCATGGATAAAAATACCATGGACCAAATACTTCGAAGCAAAAACTTAGTTTTCCAAGGTATATGGGCTTTTCTTTCTGTGAAAGTGTGTGTGTATGCTATACACTTCTTTTGTTTTGTTAACCTGCATGTATACACACCTTGGTCAAGGTGAATCTACATATACCTCTTTTTCTTCATTCTTTGTAGTCTGAACTGTTTACTCTTTGCTGTTTTCATGTTGTACTGTGATATTTCATCTCAGTGAGTTGCCTTCTGAACTAATTCCTTGAAACTACCATGCATTTCATCACATCTTTAAACACTACTATCATGCATTCTGTCACATCTAATATTTCTTCTATAGATTCATCTAGTTACCATATACAAGTGAGTTGTTCTACTACAATTGGGTTGCCATCAAGTACAACACATGCATCATAATGCCAACAATCTCCCCCTTTGGACTTGATGGCAACTATGTTAGTGTTGATTACCTCAAGTTGTAGAAACTATTAGAGTTAGCAAGCAACACCAAAATACTCTGCCCCTTTGACATCAAGGGCAAAGGGTGGACCAGGATATTCTACCCCCTTTGATATCAAGGGCAAAGGGCTGACCAAAAAGAAGATTTCCATATTTGAACAACTGAATATAAACATTGATCAAGCTCCCCCTAAGCACATGCTAAATTTTTTGATTAAACTCCCACTTTGTACATGCTGATATGCACTATATCGTCCATACTCCCACTGAGCACATGCAGAGTCTGCAAATATTTTCAAGAAAAATAGCATGACTCTATAACTCAACTATGCAATTTTGACCTTCCTATCACTAATGACTCATACATACATTTATTCTCCTAGCCAAGTGGGGATATACTAAACTTGACTCATCCAGCCAACCAAGTGGGGATATACCAATTGTTTATACATAACTGAAATATTACATCATCCTTCCCATGCATAGTGAGGGTACAAATTACATCATATGACCAAAAGGGACTCATCAAAAGACTACAACAGACATAGACAAATAAATACATCATGGCTCTTGATATGACCTTTACATCAAATGATGTACATGACTGAGAACAAATATCTAAAGAAGACCATGATAGTCATCAACAACTATCATACACCATGTATGATCTGCTCCATAAGTATCTATCAATAGCATCTAGACCAGCAACCTGTATATGTCCATGACAGTGTAAATATCATCAACCTATCACAAAGTATGTCTACATATAGGTATCAATTCATCAAGATCGACTTGTTTCTTTTCCTTAGTAGAAAGAGCCTTATAATAACCTTCTATGAATCAACTCAACATATGTCATATCTCCAAGCAGTAGCACAAAACCATTCACATCATATCATATGTATGTGAAAACACCATAATCATCATCTGTGATCATCATCAAGAACTGCATGATCTTTCCACAAGAACCTTCAATATATCAATCATGTATCATCACTAGGGAACATCCACTTCTGATAAGCATCAACCATGATAATCAACAAATGTGAGTATCAACCTATCATCATAAGGTAAGAACTCATCATCATTATGTGACTAAGTAAGCCATGTCCTGGAATATCCATGTCCTCATGAGACATGTAATAACACCATTCTCTTGGCCTACCAACAATATTTTTCAAAATGAAACTTAAGTAATCATCCATGTATCCAACATAGTAATATGTATCTGGAAAACCATAAGCTCATGGTCACTTGTCAAGATTTCTTGATATCATCAACAACAAAAATCCTCAACCATGTGAGAGAAAAGAACTATATAAATCATAACTACACCATATGAATTTTATGTAGCTTTGAAGGCATGATGATAGCAGCATAAAGGTAATGAGTGGCTCATCATAAAATAATGAAGTTGTGTACTCAAGCTTTGTACTCCTATTTGTGCTTATGAAGATCATCATGTAAGAAACATATATGTACTATAAGCATCATCAAATAGTCATCCACAATCATCCATAAACTTGATATGAATACCAACTATGTGACCCCAAGAATCATAAGAGATTTTATCATGGGAAATTCTTAACATAGAAAGATGTATCATTTAGCCATATAAGCATCATTATCATTGATTAGGTACCAAATACTTCTAAACATAATGCCAACAATGCTTTATTAGAAGCATAACATGTTCTCCCCTGAACCTATTCCACTTGTTCACTATCAGATCTGATCATTGCATATATTAGTAAGAAGTATCAAGGCATCATCATCAATTAGATATACATCAAATTATCAACAACTTGTGAGGATCAAAAACACTTTTAAATAACATCCACAAACTATAGTCATCTATCATCACGACAGAAAAGATAACTGATAATTGTCTGAACCATATCAAATCAATTTTTCTGAGTCTGTTCCACTACATTTTTCTCAAACCTACATATATGCAATTGTGCAGCTTCTAACTCACGTATATACATGACTTGTCTTCGTGAAACTTGCGTATGATATTTAGAACATTGAAGTTTCATACTTTTGGCTTCCCCTGAGTTTGTCATGTCTATACGTTGTGCCATGCCACATTCTTCTAGTTGTACTTCCTTCTTCTTCCATATATTCGAGTGTGATGATGTTTTCTCATTTTGGTATGGTGCCTGAAATTTTCTCATACATTCCTTTGCTATATGTCCAAATTTTTTACATGCATAACATCTTACACGTTTCATGTTTCTTCTATAGTAGTCAATGGCTTTGTGACAAAACATATTGCAAGAAAAATAATATCCCTTAAAGTACCTGGAAGTTGATGATCTTTCTGTGTGATGGTCTTGAACCATTCTACTTCCACATCTCACTGTAGCATGTCCAAGATTATGACATATAAAACATTCCGCATTATTCATTTGAGGAAATAACCAACTATCACTTCCATAGTTAGGAGTAATAGATTTTCTTTGAAGAATTTCTTTCCTTGGTTTTTGATGGGATTGACCTCTGATCTCTTTCTTGAGCATTTCAGGTTTTACGTTAGATTTCCTTGCCTTAGCTTGTGAGCTAGATTAATCTTCAACAGATTTATGGAAACCAAGACTAGATTTGATGGCGAGAGACCTATGACTACTAAGAATGTCATCCAAAATCTTAGTATTATCTTCAAATCTTAAAAGCTTATCCTTTTCTTCTAATTTACCTTTTAATATATTTACCTCAACCTGATATTGCTCTTCCTTTTCAAGATACTACTTCTTCATGATTTCTTTAGCTTTTCTTCCTTCTTCCACTTTTTTTGTTAATTTGAGAACTTCATTTTCTTGTTGTTCAAGAGCTTGGAGTAGTTCTTCATTCTTCTTATTTGATTTTTCAAGATCTTATTTTAGAGAGAGGATATTAGCTTCAAGAGTTTCATAGTAACTGGATCTATCTTTGAGTTTCTTGATTGTTGTGCTCCCTTTTTTTACTTCATTTCTTAATGATGTTACTTCATCCTGCATCTTTTGACATTGATCTTCCTTTTCCTTGTTTCCTTCCTCTAGTTGAGCTTTAAGATTGGTAGCTTCTTCTTTGAAGGCACATTCCCTTTTGTCTAGTAGATCTTGTTGATCTCTAATTTTGTCTATAAGCCTTTTAACTTTTGCCTCTATTTGATATATTTCCTTCTCACCCATAGGAGAAAGTTCAGTTGTTTCTCTATCCCTTTCATCATCTTCAAATGGATGGACAAATGTATCACCAGAGGATATAAAATTCATACCTGCTAGTTGTTTTGCTTGTTCATCTTCATTCTGAAGTGATTCTGAATCTGAAGAGTTGCTTCCACATAATCCCCAATCAATTCTCTCGCTGTCATAGTTCCTTTGAGATTTCTTCTTCTTCTGAGGTGCTTTCTCATTTAGCTTCTTTCCCATTATTTTACGAATCTCCTTCAAGTGATAAAGCTTCTTCCAAAGGACCTACTCTAATACAAATTGTTGGAAATAATACTGAGGGGGTGGGGGTGAATCAATATTAGTCAAGTCAATAATCTTTTTCTTTTTATACTCAAATTTGTATATGCTACTTTCATGTGGGTAAACTGTGTGTGCACGCAACTATGTTTAAGGAAACAAGCGTATATCCAACAAACTAATGATTTAGTTAATTCATCATATGTTGATATTGTAATCTGTGCATCAGTACTTTATTAAACATTAAATAGTAACCATATGCAGTTAATTACAGAATGAAACATCACACATAAGAAACACACATGAACACCAAGATTTAAAGTGGAAACCCAATGTGGGTGAAAACCACTTGTTGTTGTCATCTTTGTCTTCTTTTAATAATAAGAAAATTTGTTTACAACATTGTACTAGTGCAAACTCATACCAGTACGCAAGATTTTACCTTCAGAAGGCTACAACCTTCTCTTGTTCTCCATCTTCTACTAGAAGTGAGCTACAACACCTAGCTCTTGTACTAGCTGATATGTTTACAAGTTTATAGGCACCGACCTACGGAAGGCTACAACCTTCTCTCTTCCTCCAAGGACCTCATTTCATAAATTTTCAGACTAGATACTGTTGGAACACAACATCATAACCATTAATCAAAACAAGCTATAACCTCAAAACCATGCATCAGAGTGTACACACAACTTGCAAGAGCTGAACCAGCGTATATACGCAACTTCATCAATGCGAACCACTGTATAGATCTTTAAATACTTACTTATAACTTCACTGCACTTCCCGACTTCACACATACTAGATCATCACATATAAGGGATAATAGATGTGTTAGTAACTAGTTATAGCCCCCTAGATCACATAATGATAAGCCATTATGATTATGATCCATTATTAGATCTCATCCATCATTACTAAAACAAATCACAATCAATCAATCTGAACAATGTTACCAAAATGTAGTCACCAGAACATAAAGCAAAATCCAAATCTTTACATGAAAAACTAGAACTAATTGCAACATCAAAAATCATATTTGACAAGGTATACGCTACTTCGATGTGTTGAACCTGCGTGTATACGCACTTTTACCAAATTCAACCAGCGTATACATATGTAAATATTCATTCATAGTTTTGTAGCTATTCTAGACTTCAGTTATAACCATATCATAATATTTAGAGAGCAACACATGAATCTGTATACATATCTAGAATAAACATGATCAAACCATATAAAGATTATTCATTCCAAGCCTTAAGATCCCAATCCATCATTAGATCTTGTCCTCCATCAACCGTTAAGGCTCCTCCTTCATTCAGATCAAGTAGAGCATCATAAACCCATAACCTGTATACTGGATCCGACACTTCATCAGATATTCAAATGTTTGTACTCATTGGCCTAATGATCTTCTCCTCCTCATATAGTTTTAGGCCTTTCTCAATACCATGGACCAAAACCACTTAGGACCAATACCATGGATCAAAATACCATGGACCAAATATTTCAGACCAAAAACATAGTTTTCCAACGTATACACGCTTTTCTTTTTGTGAAAGTGCGTGTGTATGCTATACGCTTCTTTTGTTCTATTAACCTGCATGTATATGTAGATTGGTCAAGATGAACCTGCATATACCTCTTTTTCTTCATTCTTTGTAGTTTAAACTATTTATTCTTTACTGTCGTCATGTTCAACTATGATCTTTCATCTGAGCGAGTCGCCTTCTGAACTGATTCCTTGAAACTACCCTGCATTTCATAACATCTGTAAACACTATTGTCATGCCTTTTGTCACATCTAATAATTCTTCTGTAGATTCATCTAGTTACCACATACAAGTAAGTTGTTCTACTACAATTGGGCTGCCATCAAGTACAACACATGCATCACAATGCCAACATTGTGTACAACAATACCTGGTGTTTGTTGTTGCACATCGTGATTCTATTGTCATTCTTCTTTATCATCAAAGAACACATCACGACTAATCATTATTTTTTCAGTTTGTGGATTTTACAATATATAACCTTTGGTTTCCTCATAATATCCAATAAAAATTCATTTCACACTTTTATCATCAAGATTTCTTCTCTTTTCAGTAGGAACATGCGCATAGGAAATTCAGCCAAAGACTCTGAAATGAGGAAAATTGGGTTCTCTTCCACACCATGCTTCATAAGGGGTAATAGTTTTCACACTTCTTGTTGGGAATCTATTAAGAAAATAAACATAGGTAGCTATAAATTCAGCCCAAAAAATGTTTGGAAGGTTTTTACCTTTCATCATGCTCCTAGCCATCTCAAAAAGTGTTCTAATCTTACGTTCAACAATGCCATTCTATTGGGGAGTATAACTAGTTGTCAATTTTGATTGAATTCCATTCATTTTACATTAAGAATCAAACTTATTAAAAGTGAATTCGCCTCCTCTATCTGTGTGTGATGTTTTTAGACAATAACCACTTTTCTTTTCCACAAGAGCTTTAAATTGTTGAAATATGACAAATGTGTCAGATTTTTCTTTAATGAAATATACCCATGTTCTTCTACTAAAATCATCAACAAAAATAATGAAATATTTATTTTTGTTGAGAGACAAAGCACGCATAGAAGGACCACATATATCTGCATGCACTAGCTCCAATGGTTTACTTTCTCTCCATGATTTTCCTACTAGAATTGAATCTCTATGTTTCTTACCAAGAATACACCCTTCACAAACTTTATCAATAGAACCAATAAGTGTTAACCCTTTGACAATTTTCTTGTTATATAAAAATTTGAAGCCTTTAATATTCAAATTTCCATACCTTATGTGCCATAGCTAGGAACTATCGTCATAAGAAACATTTAATGTTGTACTTGCTTCACAAGGGAGATTGAAAGCAAATTTTTTATTTTGCAGCATATTAGTCTTAGCAATAAATTTTTTGTGATCATATTTATCATAGATTATGCATTGATTGTCATTGAAAACAATTAAATATCACTTTTTAAAGAGCTACCCCACACTCAAAAAATTATGTGCTAGACCAGGAACATATAAAACATCATTAATGTGCTTTAGTTTTCCTTGTTTTCTCTTCACAGCAATTGTCCCCTTACCTTTATCAATTTGTTTGTCATCTACCAATAGTACATCATATATTTTAGATTCATCTATATCTACAAAGCCATATTTGTTTCCTGTCATGTGATTGATGCAAGTAGTACCCATAAGCCACACCTCTTTGGAAAGATTATTAATTGAATCAAAAACCAAGAATAAAGTGCCAAGCTCTTATTTTCTTCAGAAAAATTAGCTTCTTGTTTTTGTTTTTTCCAACAATTTCTTTGTTAATGGCTAAATATTTTACAATAAAAACAATAAACTTCGGATTTATTAAATGTTTTACCTTCATCACTGTCATCATTACCTTGTCCTTCGTTGTTTGCAGAAAAAATTCTTCCTCGACCTCTACCTCGTCTATATGTTTGTCCTCTTCCTCTTCCTCTT
>APFE031456715.1:12857-32203 GCA_000404065.3 Pinus taeda
CTCTTCCTCTTCCTCTTCCAGAAGTGTTCTGACTTTCCTCATGAGAGGAATCAATTTTGTCTTTGAAAATATTTCCACTTACTTTGAAAGCTTGCTCAATAGATTTTTTAGAAGATCTATTGATTCTTTGCTCATGAGATTGAAGAGACCCCATTAGCTCATTCACAAAAAACTAAGTTAGATCCTTAGACTCCTCAATAGAAACCACAAACCCATCAAATTTTGTAGGCAAACTTATTAAAATCTTCTGAACAATTTTTTGATCTTTTAAATCTTCTCCATCAGACCTAATCTCATTCAATATACCCATAACTCTAGTGAGAAAATATTGAATAGGTTTAGAGTTTTGCATGAAAAAAGTTTCAAATTCTCTTCTTAAGGACTACAACTTCAATTTTTTTACCTTATCAGTTCCTTGATATGCTTGTTGCAAAGCATCCCATGCCTCCTTTGATTTTGTTATTCCAACAAGTCTTGGAAAAATAGAATCATGCACTACTTGTTGTATTAGGAAGAGAGCCTTTGAATCTTTCTAACCATTTTCCTTTAGCTGTGTTCTTTGTTCTTGTGTCTAGCAAGCAAGTGTTTGAACATCTGGTTCTGTATATACAATTTCTATGAAATCCCACAAATCTTGTGAGAGAAACATTATTTAAATATTAATGCTCAAAAAACCAAAATTCTTACCTTTAAACACTAGTATTTGTGGCTGAGAAATGTTCATACTCTTGGCCATTGTTGCTAACTACTTAGCACTCCCACCAATAACTTGAATCTACACAGGCTTCACAAATTTATGAAAACTCTTGTGAATGACTTTAACAAACTTTTGAAACCTCCTGCAAATAACACACACATTACATATAAATAAACTTTGTTAAACTATCTCTGGTACCACATGTTAAATCTATCAAGAGCATACATATGAAAACATAAACAAAACTAATGAACAAAAACAAGAGAAGTCTGATTATCAATCCATGAGCTGAAATCTCATTGCAATCTCAAATCTACATAGGGGAAATGAATACATTATTATATAGGTGACATATTTCTAATTTTATTATCATTATTTGACTAATCTATTACCCTTAATAATTTGTTGAATGATAACTAACTACATCTACTAATTTGCTGCCCTAATTCTAATAACTCAGAACACATAATCTACTGGCAAATTTGTCAGCAATTACATAACTTAGTTTAAGCATTATCCTCAACACATATTGGTTAAGGAAAAATAACACAAACATCCCATTAAGGAATATAGCTATTTTTAATTTAATAAATGTTCATGGATTATGAAGAAATAAAATATTCTTAATATAACAAAAGGACATGTTGTTTTCTCTAACAAATTAAGTGTATTTTATCTATATATTCTCTTCTCCTCTCTCTCTCTCTTATATTATTATATTATAATATATTATGATATATATTAATATTAATATATAGTAATTAATTGGTGTGTGGTATTATAAATAAACTGTAGTAAGTGTAATAGTGATACTGATAATTTTTAATTTTAAAATTATTGATTCTCAAAGAAATTTTAGTTACTCTAAAAAATAAAACAAAGAAATTGATATGTGGTTTTGGCCTCTTGAAACATACATACAATATTAATATTTATATGATTTAGAAATTAAGGTTAAAAATTAATTATTAAGATTAACAACTGAAGTCCATATAGCTTTATGTGAAATTTCTAAACTAGAAAAAAAATGCAATGTAGCATATTCCCTACCATTAAAATTAAAGAACAACATAGATCCATTTTAACCTCAGATCCATCGGGCTCTAGAGAGATCAAATCTCTTTTCAAGTGAAATGATATTTGATCCCTCCTGTTTTCAAGCGAAATGAGATTTGACCCATCTCAAAGCTTGGTAGATCGAGCTAGTATATTCCCTACCATTAAAATTAAGGACCAACATAGATCCATCTTAACCTTATATCTATTGAGCACCAGAGGGATCAAATCTCTTTTCAAGTGAAATGAGATTTGATCCCTCTCAAATCTTGGTAGATTGAGCGTTAAGATGTATCTATGTTAGCTTAATTTCCTCTTTTAAATAGGATATATTCCACATGAATACCATGGGTTCTCATAAACCTAGAGCTCAAAAACCACCAATAATTCAACCAAGTCAAGTTTACCTTATTATTTTTGTTTAAAGTTATTTTTGTTTTAACATAAAGTTATTTTTAATTTTCTTTATTTTATTTTTGACCAATTAAAAATGTTTAAGGTATGTTTATTTTATTTGACCAAGTAAAATGTTTACATAATAGGAGAGGACAAATTTGCACCTTAAAATATAAGATGTATTTTACTTTTATTTTTATTTTTATGTAATTTGACTGAGTCAAAATGTTTACATTACATTATATAACATAACCTTAAAACATCTCTTCCATACTGGGCTTGAGAGTGCCTCGACACAATTATGTCGCTACAAAAATTGCATATAGAAGTTACTAGGATGATACATAAATACCATACAATGAAATATTTAAACTGATATCAGTATAATATGGAGAAGTTTAATATATATTTGTCATATATGTAAGCTAACAAAAAATCATTATTCTATGAATTTGTTTTATAAAGGACAATTGTATTAATATTTATATGACAAAGTTTGACAATTTATATTTTCTTAAAAAAAATAAAAGCTTGTAATTCAGTTACGAAGTAGTAAGTTTGGTAGGACTTGTTCAAATAATATTTACATTATGTGCATATACAACTAAATGGGTGTCACATTTGAATTGTAAATTATTTAACACAATGCAAAATAACGTAATGTTGATAATTTTTCATGGAAATTAACATGATTCTAGACTCTTTCCTAGTGATGAATACCCAACCTTAGAGTATATTGATTTCGTCTCCAAATGGCTTCATTCTAGAAGCTTGTGGGTTATGGCCGACAACTTCTTTCCATTGTATGTAACAATGAACTTGTGTCAAACCAACAAAGCCTTGCATGATTCTAAAACATAATTGCCAACACACCCATGTCAGTATTAGTTGGGGTAGTCAAGACCTATTTCCATTTTCCATTTTTCACAGTTGATCTCGACTAAAGTGGGGCTTGACCAGCCAACGGGGTCAGACTTGAGTTGGGGGTCAGGGCTGATCGGGGCTTGGCCTATTTTCCTCTGTCCATAAAAAATTGTAACCAAACTAGCCGACCAACATTGGTCAGTTTGATTTCAATGAATCCACCTGCATTCAAACCCCTTCGTGACGATCCTCAAATGAAGGGCCTTTACAATTTTTTGGTGGTGATGCTCACTCGAACCCACTCTCCTTTTCGACAAACCCTTCTACACCAATTACGATTCTTGAAACATCAACATCTCTGACCCTCCTCAAGAAAAATTGAATGGCATGATGTTCGATACGGACTAAGAATGTAAAATAAACAAACACATTCAAAACACACAAACAATGGAATTTTACACAAATTTTTATAATGACCTCACCAACCTAGGTTCCAAAACATAGACAAAATTATATACTAAGGCATCCTTGGTTTGATGACCTCTTAGCCTAATTCTTACATCATATTATCTAATACTACATTGGTCGGTCCCCCTTCCTCACATTGTAGGTTTCTCATAAAAATAAAAAATCATACCTTGATAGAATCAAGAGGAATATTTCCATGTAGAATTTGTAGAGGCTTAAAACATTTTACATTTTACAAAAAAAAAGACAAAACAATTCATATCCTTTTCCTCTGGTTGCCACGTTACTCTTTTGGAAGCTCTTTGGAATCAATTTTAGTTTGGGGTGGGTCAATGTTGTTGCATCGCCTAAGTTGGGACTAATAATGTGAAAATGATGAGGGATTTTTCTTAGGTTTCTTTTGGCTTAAGCATTCAACCATTGACCATCTCATCCCTTGCCCTTTATTTTACTAAAGAATAACTGAAGTATGAATATAATAAGTTGTTCTTTTCTATTTCTATTTTATGTGGATGATGTTATGTTATTAACAAACCATAAAAATACTTGCAATAACAATACAATAATTTCCTATTATAATGGCATTTTCTTCTTAGGCAATAACATTGTTATTATTATAACTCCCGTGTAGAGAAATAGATAACAATGAGCATGAATTCCCTCCATTTTGTACATAGTAAATGAAAAAAATTAGTAACAACAATAATTGTATATGGTTATTGTTTGAGCTATAGAGTTTGCTAAAGAATCATATAAGAAGGTTATTTAGTCTATAAATACTAAATGAAGAAAATAGTAACAACAACAATTTAATATAGTTATTGTATGAGTTCTAGAGTTAGTTAAAGAATCATATAAGAAGGTTGAAAACATTAACAAATTGTGTTTACTAGAACAAATGGATTGAAATAGAAGCTAGTTACTCTAAGTTTAAAACAACAAACATTGATTTATTTTATATATATTGTAATTAATTTGTGTGTGGTATTTATAAAATAATTGTTCTCAAGAAATTCCAGTTACTCTAAAATGAATAAAAAATAAAACAAACAAATTGATATGTGGTTTTGGCCATTTGAAACATACATACATATTTATATTTATATGATTTAGAAATTAAGGTTAAAAATTAATTATTAAGATTAACAACTTAAGTCCATATAGCTTTATGTGAAATTTCTAAACTAGAAAAAAAATGCAATGTAGCATATTCCCTACCATTAAAATTATGGACCAACATGGATCCATTTTAACCTCAGATCTATCGGGCACTAGAGAGATCAAATCTCTTTTCAAGTGAAATGATATTTGATCCCTCCTGTTTTCAAGCGAAATGGGATTTGACCCATCTCAAAGCTTGGTAGGTCGAGCTAGTATATTCCCTACCATTAAAATTAAGGACCAACATAGATCCATCTTAACCTTAGATCTACTGAGCACTAGAGGGATCAAATCTCTTTTCAAGTGAAATGAGATTTGATCCCTCTCAAATCTTGGTAGATTGAGCATTACGATGTATCTATGTTAGCTTAATTTCCTCTTTTAAATAGGCTATATTCCACATGAATACCATGGGTTCTCATAAACCTAGAGCTCAAAAACCACCAATAATTCAACCAAGTCAAGTTTCTCTTATTATTTTTGTTTTAAAATAAAGTTATTTTTAATTTTCTTTATTTTATTTTTTACCAATTAAAAATGTTTAAGGTAGGTTTATTTTATTTGACCAAGTAAAATGTTTACATAATAGGAGAGGACAAATTTGCACCTTAAAATATAAGATGTATTTTATTTTTATTTTTAATTTTATGTAATTTGACTAAATCAAAATGTTTACATTACATTACATAACATAACCTTACAACATCTCTTCCATACTGGGCTTAAGAGTGCCTCGACAAAATTATGTCGCTACAAAAATTGCATATAGAAGTTGCTAGGATGATACATAAAGACCATACAATGAAATATTTAAACTGATATCAGTATAATATGGAGAAGTTTAATATATATTTGTCATATATGTAAGCTAACAAAAAATCATTATTCTGTGAATTTGTTTTATAAAGGACAATTGTATTAATATTTATATGACAAAGTTTGACAATTTATATTTTGCTTAAAAAAATAAAAGCTTGTAATTCAGTTATGAAGTAGTAACTTTGGTAGGACTTGTTCAAATCATATTTACATTATGTGCATATACAACTAAATGGGTGTCACATTTGAATTGTAAATTATTTAGCACAATGCACAATAACGTAATGCTGATAATTTTTCATGGAAATTAACATGATTCTAGACTCTTTCCTAGTGATGAATACCCAACCTTAGAGTATATTGATTTTGTCTCCAAATGGATTCATTCTAGAAGCTTGTGGGTTATGGCCCACAACTTCTTTCCATTGTATGTAACAATGAACTCGTGTCAAACCAACAAGGCCTTGCATGATTCTAAAACATAATTGCCAACACACCCATGTCAGTATTAGTTGGGGTAGTCAAGACTTGTTTCCATTTTCCATTTTTCACAGTTGATCTTGACTAAAGCGGGGCTTGACCAGCCAACTAGGTCCCACTTGAGTTGGGGGTCAGGGCTGATCGGGGCTTGGCCTATCTTCCTCTGTCCATAAAACATTGTAACCCAACTAGCCGACCAACATTGGTCCCTTTGATTTTAATGAATCCACCCACATTCAAACCCCTTCGTGATGATCCTCAAATGAAGGGCCTTTATAATTTTTTGGTGGTTATGCTCACTCGAACCCACTCCCCTTTTCGACAAACCCTTCTACACCAATTACGATTCTTGAAACCTCAACATCTCGTGACCCTCCTCAAGAAAAATTGAATGGCATGATATTCGATAGGGACTAAGAATGTAAAATAAACAAACACATTCAAAACACACAAACAATGGAAGTTTACACAAATTTTTATAATGACCTCACCAACCTAGGTTCCAAAGCATAGAAAAAATTATATACTAAGGCATCCTTGGTCTGATGACCTCTTAGCCTAATTCTTACATCATATTATCTAATACTACATTGGTCGGTCCCCCTTCCTCACATTGTAGGTTTCTAATATAAATAAAAAAGCATACCTTGATAGAATCAAGAGGAATATTTCCATGTAGAATTTGTAGAGGCTTAAAACATTTTACATTTTACAAAAAAAAAGACAAAACAATTCATTTCCTTTTCCTCTGGTTGCCACGTTACTCTTTTGGAAGCTCTTTGGAATCAATTTCAGTTTGGGGTGGGTCAATGTTGTTGCATCACCTAAGTTGGGACTAATAATGTGAAAATTGTGAGGGATTTTTCTTAGGTTTCTTTTGGCCTAAGCATTCAACCATTGACCATCTCGTCCCTTGTCCTTTATTTTACTAAAGAATAACTGAAGTATGAATATAATAAGTTGTTCTTTTCTATTGCTATTTTATGTGGATGATGTTATGTTATTAACAAACCATAAAAATACTTGCAATATCAATATAATAATTTCATATTATAATGGAATTTTCTTCTTAGGCAATAACATTGTTATTATTATAACTCTCGTGTAGAGAAATAGATAACAATGAGCATGAATTCCCTCCATTTTGTACATAGTAAATGAAAAAAAATAGTAACAACAATATTGGTATATGGTTATTGTTTGAGCTATAGAGTTTGCTAAAGAATCATATAAGAAGGTTATTTATTCTATAAATACTAAATGAAGAAAATAGTAACAACAACAATTTTATATAGTTATTGTATGAGTTCTAGAGTTAGTTAAAGAATCATATAAGAAGGTTGAAAACATTAACAAATTGTGTTTACTAAAACAAATGTATTGAAATAGAAGCTAATTACTCTATGTTTAAAACAACAAACATTGATTTGTTTATTATATATTATCATATTTAATTATAAAATTATAAATAAATACAAACAAAAATTATTTATTCAAATAAAATCTTAATAAACATTATTTTTCTCACATAGAGTGAAAAACATATAAATAAATCTCAACTAATAATGCATCTAAAGGGAAATTTATATACATAAAAATATATACCTTACAAACCAAAAAAATTGTGAACAAAGTACGTGTAACAAGACATGATACTATAAAAAATAAAATGAAAATACTCTATGTAAATACAAATATTTTTTTTCTCAAGCCCACAAAATATTATTCTATATATCGATAGAGCATATAATTTTTATCCCACTCCATAATATTATTTGTAAGTATAGAATGATTGGATATTGAGAATGCATTTTTCATGCAAACCAGAGATGGATTAAGATTTAAATGAGTTGTTGTACTTTTGTGTGTGGATGTAATTTGTACATGCAACTAAAGTACTCCACTTCAAACACTCTTCTTCATCCTCATTCTTGTCATGCCATTATGTAACTGTAATGTTTAGAAATGAAGTGAAGGTAGTGCAACTGAAACAAGAAAAAAACCAAAAAAAAAAAAAAAAATGTTTATTATTATGAAATGCTCATATTAAAATGCAAGTAAAAGCTTGGATGATCACTAATTATTATCTTATATGGAATTTGTCCCTTTGCTATGGTGTTGATTGAACTGTTATAGAGAGAGAGAGAGAGAGAGAGAGAGAGAGAGAGAGAGAGAGAGATGAATTGTGCATAATAAAAGTTGGAACTTTTTGATAGACTCTCCAAGTATGTTATGGCATAGTTACTAAGTTCCAATTAAAATTATAAAAGGTTGGACTAAAAAAATTCCATTCAGGAAAAATTTCATTGACTCTCCAAGTATGTTATGGCATAGTTACTAAGTTCCAATTAAAATTATAAAAGATTGGACTAAAAAAATTCCATTCAGGAAAAATTTCATGATATATATCCCTTGGTCTATGGTGGTTCCTAGACAAAAATACATTCCTTTCAAGTCAATCAAATCTACTTCTCTATACTTTCCTTTTCTCCATTGCCAATCCTATATTACCCTCCAATAATTTTAGTCTTCTGGACTTCTCTCTATAAATACATAGATCTCAGATTCCATTCACAATTATTCATTAGTATCAATAGAACTATTTGACGATTCTTAAAAATTTTCTTCGTATACCTATTCAAAGTATCAGTGGCCAAATACGGCTAGAGTGGGTTAATTCAACTATATTTTGTTTTTCTTTTTTTTGTTTTCTGGCTATTCGATATTGTATATCAGAGAGAAGTGATCCATGTAGTTGTGGAAGAATATAAATGAACATAACCAAACCAAACAAATAGTTATATTAACTAACTATTTTCTAAATTTCATAATTAACTTTCTCTTCTATATTTCATTATCTTTTTCATTTTCTTCCATTGCTTATTTATCAATAATAATATATGGTTTTTCACCAATACTATTTAATCATTTTATTTATCCTACATAAAAAGTGATTATTCAATCAATATATTGGATGTTTTGAAAAATCTATCACATTAATTAAAATTCCACACAATTAAACATTATATATAATCAATTTCTTTAAATTTACTAGAGAATGAATTTAAAAAAATATTTTAATTATAGTAACCATTACTAATTTTTCACATTTACACATTTACTCTTACTGTTCTAATAACTATATTTATTTCCATATTATTCCTATTAATTTTGTATGCAAATACTTTGTTTAAATTATGGTGAACAATAACTAATGGTAAATAGGTTATTTATGTTAGTATGGTCTATTTTCATGAATTGTAATTCTAGATGGTTGTCCTATGAGGCTTAACAATGAAAAATAATTGCACAAATATTTAAAAATCATGGCATAAATATTGCAACTACATCAATAAATTATGGGAAAAAAATATCAAATAGTTATTCATAGGGCACAAATGTTGCAATAAGGCCTTCAAAGTTATGGTCCAATGTAACATCCCTTGGTAAACCTTATGTAAAAGCGCATGGAGTTATACATTGTTTACAAACTTTACCAACATGTAACTATCGGAATTACTATTCCATATTCCTTCACTCATCATTAGATAAAAAGTTAAACATTACATAGAGCAACTTTAGTAAAGGAATAGTAAGTTACATGACCATTAACAACCATTGTTATAGTGTGTTAAAATAAAATTCCTGATGTAACCTTGCATCATTTCCATGATTGTATTAATTAGGTTAGTTAATCACATATGTGATAATATAAATGTCACATCATTGAAGGGAATCAACATTTTTAGAATTATACAATATACAAACACATCATTCAACAACAATATACACTAGAAACCCTATAGGGTAAAAACCATCAAACATTTAGTTTTATTAAATGCTCATTAGGGTGTTCACCCACCACTCAATGGTTGTCAAGAAGTCCATCACTTGACCAATGTCATAGAATCCTACAAAGAAATATCTTCTTAAATACAACATATCTATTTAGAAACTATTACATTCATCATGATATCATTTACCTACAAATCCTCCAACATTATGTCTTTGTGGCTTGATTTTCCCATCAGTGGATTATCCTACAATTGACATTCCTGAAATCTACATGGACCACTAGTTCTTTGTCTACCATAATGTTAAACATAATCTATATTTTGCATATGTAACAATCCTTCACTGCCATTTCAACCATCAACAAACTTTGATATCATGATTAGATAAAATATTAATCAAACCAAAAATAAATATTTATTGGTGAAGTTTCAACATCTACTCATGTGAATACATGAAATGTAAACAAAATATCATAAAATGTCTCCTTTAACATTGCACATAACTATCAAAACATGTCTATTTTTTTTACATGTGTAGGGTTATGACACTTGTTTTTCCATCGATAACTCACATGTGTAGGGTAAAATACATAAATATTACCAAGGAATGGTTACTTATCCCCATTTCACATGTGTCGGGAGAATGAAAAGAAATACATTCTACTTATACCCATAAGACACAATAATATTAAAGAACCTCCATGGCTATTACCCTCTTTTCGCATAAGAGAAGGGAAATCTTTCCAAGATAGATATCAAATTAACTATTATTCCCCTCACACAAGCAAACATTATTTTCCAGAAGAAATCCACTACAACTATCCATATTCTTTTAAAGGACACTAGCATATTATCTATGATCTTTGTGTATGTCATTATATAAACATTATTCAAAATAAACTAGCCTCTCAACTATTTTCTTTGTCTATGATTTTATGTATTATTTTCCAAAAGAACTAATACAATAAATATTATTATTTTGCATGTGAATGCATTCTCTTTTCCAAAAGAATGTAACATCTTAGATACTATTCGTGTGCATGCAAATGCATTTTCTTTTCCAAAAGAGAGCTATTCACAATATCTATTGTACATGCAAATGCATGCTCTATTCCAAACGAAAGTTAACTTATCATTATTATTTCTTGCATGCCACTACATGTTATTTTATAGAAAACTAACATAATGGAGCATTCAATTAGATATGACTCAATAGTTCTTATTTTCTGCATGAAAACCTTACTTCATTTTCAAGAAATCATCACAATCAGCTATTATTTTAGTGCATGTAAAACATATTTATCCCTCCATAATTCTACCACAATTAGCTATTATTTTTGTGTAAACAAATACATACTTATTTTACCAAATGGAAGATATCACAATAGCCATCGTTTCTATGGAGAAAGATACTTATTCTTTTCCACAATAGATAGAGTTTTTTGTGCATAAACATGCTTATTATTTTCCAAGTAAATTTAGCACAAACAAATGCATATTATTCTATAATAAAATAAAATAAGAATACTTCTTGGCACATAAATTGACACGAACTCTTCTTGCTTGTGCACTTATCCAATTCCATATAGTTGTATTACTTCCCTACTACAATATACTCACATAGGAGTTTCTTAAATATTCATGCAAATGGTGATGTGTTCAATCAACATCACATTCCTCTACAAATTGTTAAAAAAGGAAGATTTGCTCCTGGTACTTCTCTTACAAAGACATGAGATTTAGATTGGATAATCTAGAGCAAGATCTCAAAAGGACGAGGATGAATATTAAGGAAATCAAAGAAAACCATGTGAATAATGGAGGGAACAATATTATCTCCTCATGAAGGTCTGAGATTTCTATAATGCTTTATATGGAAAAATAATTTGGGAGCATGAGATGTAGAAAATACACAGGGATTAACACTTGCACAGGTGCAAGGAAATGAGTTTCTCACATAGGTTTTTCTCACAAAATATTGCAAGTATTCCATAAATATGGTACTCATATTGGTTTTGGAAACCACAAAAGTAAAAAGAAAAAATGTAATTCCAAGCATTATTCTCATCCCCTTCACTCTTACAAGAATATTGATGTATTTTTTATTTCATTCCCCAAACCTTTTTTTCTTGGAGAGACAATTCAGTTTAACCAAAGTTAAAATTAGTTTTGGAACTGATTTTTTCTGAAACATTTGATCAAATATTAAATATATTATTATAATTATGAATGGATATTACATACTCCCCACCTTAAATATATCACTGTCCTCAGTATTCACCATTAACTTTTTTCTCATTATATAACAATCTAAATAAGTAAAGGGGATCCTTCCCCTTCAAAATGAACGATTTTATTTCTAGGAAATACACATAAGAGAAAAAAATATTGTTTTATCAATATTCATAAGCGTTTACAACTGTAAATATATTTACTTCCTATTTCCAATCCCTTAGAAATTATTCAGTTTCATAAAACAAAAATAAAATATCTATACTGACTTATAGTTAGTTGTCATTTATTCTTAGAAATCATGGTCACTTTATGAAAATATTTTAACTATAGGTAGTTTCTGAGTTGTGGAAAGCACTCTAAGAGTAGTTTAATAGCCCATCATCAAGCACTTAGGGTGGTTTCACAAGCTTAATGGAGATCACCCTGTAATATATTATCAACAAATTCAATATTATCACAAGGTTTTCAATCATTAATTATTTATGCAATGTCATGTGATATTTTAATCATAATACTTCTACAAGTACTTAGAGAGAACCTAGATCTCTAATCATCTAAATGATCAATCACTACACAAAGTGCATACTTTCTTAGCCTCCTTCTAAATACATTCACAAGATTGGTAATTCAATAAAAGAACTACACTTCCAAAAATTTCTTTCTGAGCACTAGGCTCCTTTATTTTCAAGATGCACATAAAATTCTCACATAATCATATAAAAAAATCATTTTTCACTTGGTTTTATATTATAACCATAGTGAGAAAAATAATGCTCCAACCAACTAATCAGAATTAGTTTCCACAACCAAACTGAGCCAATTTCACATCTTGGTAGTTCTCTAACAATGACGTTAGTAGGTCCAACATAGGATTCTTGTTGGTAGCATCATGCCTATTCCTTTAACAACGTCATGTCCTGGGGAATTAGGAGCTCAACAACTCACTCTTTGGTCCTCCTCCAACAAGCTCCAAAATCAATAGAATTTCCTTTGGCTTTTCCCCTCCCACTATCTTAGGCAACTCATTTCCCTTAGTGAGATCATCTATCTCTAGGGAGAGAAAATCCTGGTAAGA
This sequence comes from Pinus taeda, assembly GCA_000404065.3. Taxonomy (NCBI): domain Eukaryota; kingdom Viridiplantae; phylum Streptophyta; class Pinopsida; order Pinales; family Pinaceae; genus Pinus; species Pinus taeda. Next base: position 25,903 of record APFE031456715.1, read on the forward strand.
AACCACGATCAAATCAAGGCCTCCTTGGCCTTTCACAACTGTCCATAACTATATGGAACATGAAATTATCTTTAACACCTTTTCCGATTGTAATTTACATAAATGACCATATTCACATTAACATGATTCGTAAATTATTGTGGATATTCCACTAGATAGTTCGTGAGAACATATATGATAGTATTATATTAAAAATCTGAAATTCTATAGTATTAGAATTTTATTACATTTATTTATCTCTAGATTTACTATTAATAGTGCATGTATGCAAATGAAAATTATGCAGAAAATAGAGAACGACAAAATAAAATATCACACAAACGTAAGACACAAGTTTTTTCTCTGTGAATCCCTTTTAGGAGAAAACACAACTAGAAGGTGAGGCCACTCTGCTCTCTTTCTTTGGCTGGAAATATGGTTACAAATATAATAAAGTATGGTTTGTGGCTCATGGGATGCTATAATGCACAAATCCTCTGTATGTGTTCTACTTCTTATCCCAGTTGTCTACTTTTACTCAGTTATGGAACAAATGCACTCAAAACAATGGAATGCCTCTTCCTCCTAGGGGCCAAGTTATAACAAATCCTAATAGCCTACGAGTGGTTAAGTTTAAGTACCTAAACTCTTAAATAGTGTTACAATATAGACTTTTCTATATTCTTTTACATCATAATCATGTGGCTAACCCCTTTTTAATGAATAATTAGGGTTGACGTGACATGGTCCGATTGACATACTTCTTGTGTCATTGGAAAGAGATATGTGTGTAGAATAACTTGAAAAGGGGCATGATAGAGAAACAAAGTTTTAACCCCAAAAGATGTCATTTGATGCCTTAAAATTCCCTCTAAATGTTTCAGACCTCATTTTTCCAAAACGTATCGTGTTGGTAAAAACAATCCCATGAGTTGATTCCTCCACTTTTATCACTCTGAATGCATCAAGATGGATGAAAAAAATATAATGATCATATATAGATCATAAAATTAAAGAAAAAGAAACATTTATGTATATCATGCATTCATACTTGAGCCTCGACATGGGCCCCATAGTCTGTTAAGAAAATTTGACAGGAAAACATAATTGACATTTCATATCATATAGGTGTTATTCATTTCATAATATTCATCATGAAATTTTGAAGGAGATTACCATATCTTGCATATCATAACATTATACCTTCTCATTTGTAGTTGTAAAACACAATGCAATGTTCTACCTCTCATAGGCTCTTATTATGTTGTCATTAATCACACTAGAAATATTAGTCAGCACTATTTTTAATAAAACCATGCCTTCTACAAAAACATTGTTATGTACAACACATTTTTTCAAATACATTCAAGATGCATTTCACTTTCACATGAATCAATGTTGTCAATATTTCAATATAGTAGAAAGGTATTGGTCCTATACTTTTCATAAACCATTTTCATTCCTTAAAAGTAAGCAAAAAAATAATAATACATATTCTAGATGCTACATCCAAGGAACGTTGAAACAATGTTTTCATAAAATTGTGCTCCAAAACAACAGTTAAGGGAATATGATTTTAATCGTTGATATTTTGATAGTTATAACTCATGAAACATATGATTTCATTTATACATATGCATCTTATAAACAATCATTATGAACCACTACCAAATTCAAGTCAATCACACATACTTTTCTTGATTAAAAAAATCAGTAATGCTAATAGATTAACACACCATCCATATTTCATTTAATGGTGAAATGAAAAAACTAAAGTTTCCACGACATAATGGACTTGTTTGATTTGATTAACATATTTATCAAATATGAGATGCATACTAGCTAACTTCATCATAGAATCATAAATTTGTAAAGTTGTGAAGTTTGAACAAACAAGGTAATCAACATCATCTGATTAGTACTAGTTTTATCATTTGGTCAAACCATTAAATTAGTCACTTTAATGACACTGCTATATTATGATCCAATTTTTTGTCACCTTTGATAACTTGCAGTCATATGTATGCATTTCTAAACAAGTGTCCACTTTGACAATCATTGTAATTTCTTGCATAAAATACTAATATGCATACAAGACTATGCACAACTTTATTGACATAAATAAATGATTTATCACTGATGTATAAGTGTTGATAAAAATTATGGTAACATTCCAAAAATCCCAATTTCAATAGTGTATCATCACCAATAGACCAACAAGATGAAGAAAACTTCTATTGGAATCATGATTTTTGTTATATAAAAACCCATAGGTTTTAGTAAATAGACGTTTCGCCATAATTAATGGATCCATGAGAGGCAATTAAGTGCATGTCACAAAACACACAGGAAGTGCTGGTTTATCCAATGTCCAACAATCTCCCTCCTATTTGAGTCAAGTTTGATTCAAACTCGAGACCTTTAGCTCGTATACCACTTATTGGAATCACAATTTTTGTTACACCAAAACCCACAAGTTTTAATAAAAGAATGTATTACAAGAGTTAACAGATCTATGAGAGGAAGTTAAGAACATGTCACAAAACACATTGGGAGTGTTGATTTATCCAATGTCCAACAACTTCCACAATCACGTTTTTCAGAACTTGTAATAATCTTTAATCAAAACTGATTCATGCATATAAGTTTAATAGTTAGTCATGGAAAAATAATCAAAGCTACCAACCATCTTATGTTCGCTGAAAGTCTGTAAAAAGAATCAATCATCATTTAACCATTATAGTCAAGTCTTATCACTTGAATGATTATTTATCTCTAACATCTAAAGGGGTTCTTTCAATATCTTTTAAAACATTCTATTTCCCTCTTTAAGGACAACCCCCACCTTTTCATTCTTTCATTATCACATAGAATCATTAATTCATTCATTATTAATAAGTAGTGCATCGTAACTTTAGTCATTTTATTTAAATACGCCATAATAGTTATCATAACAATATGCATGGAAAGGTTGGTAGTTAATCCTCACTATCACTAGTGAGTGCGTAGTATTTTTCATAAATGTAATCAAAGTTTCAGTGCCTTTTCTCCACATAAAGATTCAAATGTCATGAGCATAATTTTAAAGAAGACATTATCACTTACGAGTCTTTAATGCGGTTATTAACATACATAATGCATCTCATGTCAAATGTAGTATATTGCATATATCGTTATGGATTTTTGTTAGAATCATACCTAAGTTGATTCCCACTAGCATCATACCTCTAGTTCTTTTCCACTTACTAATAAGATGTTACATAACAATTAACAACCGTTGTTGTAGCATGTTATATAAAGTTCCTAAAGTAACATTGCATCATTTCCATGATTCTATTAACTAGGTTAGTGAATCACACACTTTATAATGTAAATTCCATTTCATGCAAGGAGTTAACATTATTAGAATGACACAATAGGAGATCACATTATTTAACACTGATATACCCTTGAAACCCCATAAGGTGAAAACCAATAAATTAATTTTAGTAAACGATCATGAGGGCGTTCACCTCTCACTCAATGAGTGTAAGGAAGTCCATCCCTTGGCCATTTTCATATTATGTTACAAATAAATTTCTTCTTAAATACAACATAACTACCTAGAAGCTATTATATTCATCATGATTCCATTTACCCACAAATCCTCGAACATTATGTCTTTGTGGCTTGGTTTTCCCATCAATGGATTATACTACAGTCGACTTTCCTTCAATATGCATGGACCAATAGTTATTTTCCTACCACAACATTAAACGTAATATATATTTCACATACATCACAATCCTTCCCCGCCATTTCTATCGTTAAAAAATATTATGTCATAATTAGATAAAATATTAATCAAACTGATAATAAATATTTATTAGTGTTTCTTAAAGATCTATTCATGTGCATACATTAAATGTAAACAAAATATCAAGGCATGCCTCCTTCAACAACACTAGGGAAAATTTTAGGGGCTAATATTTGTAGATGGGCTAATTTTCCATTTTTTCCAAAAACAAGATTCACGAATTCCCATTTTTTCTAAAAATTATTTGCCGCATTTTATAGCATAAAATTATTTTACCTTAAAAATCACAAAAAAATTGTATAAACTAATATTAAATTGTTAAACATATAAATAATTTTACAAAAATATTGCTAAACACTTTATGATTTGCATACTAGGGGCTAGTAAGATTTGCCAAGGTTTTTAAAATTTAAGTTTAACTTCCATCCTTAAATTTTTCCTTGAACAACACTACACATGCTTTAATTAAAATCACATAACTATCAAAACATTTCTATTTATTTTTACATGAGTATAGTTATGACATATGTTTGTCCATGATAACTAGCATGTGTAAGGTAAAATACATAAAGTTTACCAAGGCATGCTCACTTGTCCCTATTTCAAATCTATCATGAGAAGGGAAACAACTACATTCTACTTCTACCAACAAAACACAATAAAATTAATGAACTTCCATGGTTATTACCCTCTTTTCATATAAGAAGAGGGAAAATATTTCTAAGTTCAGTATCACATTAACTATTATTCCCCTCGTACAACCACACATTCTTTTCTAGAAGGAAGCCACTACAACTATCAATATTATTTTAAAGGATACTATCACATTACCTATGATCTTTTTGTATGTCATTATATAAAATTTATTCAAAAGAAACTAGCCCCTTAGTTATTTTCTTTATGTATGCAATTATGTGTTATTTTCCAAAGTAAATAATACAATATATTTTATTCTTATGAATGTGAACACATCTTATTTCCCAAAAGAAAACTAATGTATTAGATGCTAGTCTTATTCATGCAAATTCTTGTTCTTTTCCAAAATCATGTTTTCCAAAAGAGAGTTATTCACAATATTTATTGTACATTCAAATACATTCTCTATGCCAAAATAAAGTTAACGTATAGTTATTATTTCTTGCATGAAACTACATATTATTTTGCAGAAACATAACACAATGGAGAATGAAATTACATATAACTCAATATTTGTTCTTACCATGCATGCAAAACTTATTTCATTTTCAAGAAACTATCATAATCAACTATTATTTTCATGCATTCAAAACATATTCCTTCGCTCGGAATTGTACCAAAAATGGTTATTCTTTTCGTATAAATAAATACATACATATTTTACCAAAAGGAAATTGTCACAATAACTATTGTTTCTAATCATAAAAATACCTATTCTTTTCCACAATAGCTATAGTTTTATATGCATAAATACATTCTTTTTGAAGTAAATTTAGCACAACAAATGTATATTATTCTATAATAAAATCCAAAAAAAATACTTATCTTTTTGGCACATAACTTGATGTCATCTCTTCTCACTTGCACACTCATCCACTTCCTTATAGCCACATTGCTTCCCTACTACAATATACTCATAGAGGAATCTATTAAAGCTTCATGCAAATGATAATGTGTTCACTCAAAATCACATTCCTCTATAGATCCTCAAAATAGGTATCTCCACTCTAGGACTTCTATTAAAAGGAGACATAACATTATGTCAAGTGACAACCATGAAAACAAAGTTTGAAGCCATGAGCTTGAGATTGAATAATCTAGAGCAAGATCTCAGTAAGATGAGAAGAATATTCAAGAAATCAAAGAAAACCATGCAAATACTAGAAGGAACAACAATATCTCCTCATGCAAGTATGAGAGATTTAGGATGTTCCATATGGAAAAATAGTTTCAGAGCATGAGATGTAGAAAAGACTCATGGATTAGCACCTGCATTAGTGCAAGGAATCAAGTCTCTTAGATGTTTTTCTCATAAAATATTTCAAGCATCCCATAAATAGGGTCCTCAAAATGGTTTTGGAAACCACAAAAGTAAAAACAAAGCAATTTCGAGCAGTATTCTCGTGATCTTCACGAACTTGATGCATTCATTATTTCATTCCCCAAATATATTTTTTCTTGTAATGATAATTTAGTTTTACCAAAGCTAAAATTAGTTCGTAGAAATGGTTAATCAAATATTAAATATATTTTTGATATAACACTAAGTAGATATTAAATTCAACCAAATGTTTGAAAATATTTTTTCAATAATATTGAACAACAAATATTTGTTTTCAAAGTTAAACATTATAACATGAATTGGTTGACGCTAAACTGATAATGGTAAATAGGAAAATATATTGGTAGATACCTACCTTGGAAAGGACTAATAAACTACTAAAGATCCATTTTAACAACGAATCTAGTAAGAGCCAAGAGGGATCAAATAATTTGAGGTGCAATCCCTTTTTATAATGCAAAAATTACAAAATTTTCACATCTGAATAT